>VZSJ01000531.1:243782-295750 GCA_013398405.1 Pheucticus melanocephalus | reverse complement strand
AAATAAAGGAAACAGTGCAACTATCACACTAATTCCAGATCTGACACCGTGTTAAATGAGAGCTTTAGAGATAATGTTGACATTCAGTGACAAATTCAGACCTTATTAAATGGGAACAATTGGGGTCATAGTTTTGTCCTTAGGACTATACTGTATCCAAAGCTCACAGGGATTTTAATAAAGTTACAGATATAAATTGAGCAAATTTGTACAAATCAAATACATCTTAAAGGAAAACCACGTGGTTTAAATTCTATTCTTTCTATAAAATAAAGATCCAGAAGTTTTGTCACTGTTTATTTAGTCCTACATGTTAAATTTATTTTCTTATTCCTCTTTATTTTTATTACAATGCTATGTGTATTGGAGTAAAATACTCATCTTTATACATTAATCAGGGAAAAAGTTAGCAAGGAAAGAAAAATATTCCTAAGATGCAGCTCTGTATCAAGAAGATTAAACAGAGTTAAAGTGAGACACACATTCTTTTCTTTAAATGAGGTCAGTATTAAAAATCACTTTCCAAGCTTTTTGAAAAAATTCTACATGCAGAACTTTTTTCTATTTTATGTGAAGAATTTTATGCTGCAATTAAAATGGTTTTTGCTTTTTTGTGAAATTATATTTAATATCAGTGGCACTTTGCTGACCTGACATCTTACAGAATACTTTTACTAGCCACAATAGGAAAGAAGACAGAACATTCCTTCAGTCAATTCTTCACCATAGAAATTCTGAGTCATGCTAGTGTCCTCCCTAATGGAAAAAAGATCTTAAAGAGGAAAATAAATACAAAATATCATTTTACTTTCCAAAGGGATTTTTAGCTGATATTGTTGCTGAAGTTTTACCATAAATAGTTCTCTGCATCAAATACAGTCTTATGAATATTTTCAGTGAAGTTAATCTTGAAATATTTTCAGGAAGCTCAGAGTTGTAAAGGCCATCTAATAATCTATATTTCAGGTACTTTGGCATAATTCATTTGTATTGAAAACAGTGGCCACTCTGAAATTATTTTACAGGACTCAGCACAGGAAAGATCTTTCTGGGCCACTCATTCATGTCTGATACTATTGCAAGCAGAGTATTCTGAAACTCATTGTTCTGACATTTTGTGGTGCAATGTTTCTTCTACAGTTCACAGGCAACCACCTTGTCTTCATTCCTGTCACCAAATTTTCAATGATGCTATTATTTGATGGTAAAACAATGTGTCTGTCACTATGATGATGATGATGATTATTATTATTATTATTATTATTATTATTTCCATGATACTTTATATAGGGCTCGTTAACTCCTTGTACTGTGATGTTAATAATTTTCATAATTTCACAGAGAGTATGTCACCCAGATCATTCTAAGATCACATCTACCCTCTTCACATCAGCACACTGGTGGTTCACGCTAATTCTGCAATTGGTTACAGGTTGTCTTTTTATTAAATCTGATTGCATTACAATTTATTGCACGAATACTGGTCACTAGAAACAGTATTTTGCACTTTCTTTTATAGATTTTAATTCTGTTTATCTTTTTGGCTCCAATGTTTGAGGTAATCCAAGGTTTCTTTTATTTTAGTAAAACGGGTGTCTCCAGATTTAACCCTCAGAAATATCACTAAGAAACTTTGAGCTAATATCTGCTGTTTCAGCATCATGGCTATGGTAAGTTCTTTCCAGGTCATCTGCTAAAGCCTATTTTTCCAATTTCATTGACAATTTTGCTTGTCCTGCTATTTCAAATGCTTAACCAAACCTAAGTAGCTTACATTCAGTGAAATCTATTGTCCATAAGACATCAAAGCCAAATATCAAGTTATTATAACACAATTCTGCTACAGAGTTCATGTAACAGGTTCATTCCCTCCCTCAAGGTCTTTAATCAACTTTCCTTCAAGATTTGCATAAAAATTCTGAATATTTTCGAGGTCAAGTTAGTGGACTTGTATCTTTCTGTATCTTGTCTTTCTCTTGACTTAACTATGGGCATTACATAGCCTTTTCCATGTACATTATTCTGACTGCTTAACTTAGTCAAAAGAATTTGCTATTTTACAGTCGTATGTTACTTATTTATGGTCCAGAGTTGTAACTTCAAACTTGCTCACACCTGAATGCATTCAATCCATTGAGATTTCTAATTCAGTCATAATTTTTAGAACATCAGTCTCATTTTTAGAACATCAGTTTCATTTGCCATGCTGTCATGCTTACTAAAAGCTAAGAGATTTTTAAATATATTTTATATAAATACTTTTAAATGAAGAAATTTATTTTATATTTAACTGCAGAATTTTAAATAAATTTCCTAGATTGTTGACAATACATTTTTAAAATCCACCACATCTGTCTCATATAACACATCCATTTGAAGGATGTGGAACTTTTGCATGAATGTAATTTTTAAAATGTTTATCAGTTCTACTTTTGCAATTCTTTCCCATAATTCTTCAATTTTGAGACATTACTTCTCTTTTGCTCTTAGGTATGAAGTGTGGTTGTATATGGATGAGATGAGGAAGATCCAGGCAAAGCTGGGCCTGAACTAACAAGGGATACAAAAAATAATGAAAGGCTTTTTACAGGTATGTTTACCTGGAAAGAGAGAAAAGGAAAGTCAAAGGAGGTGAACACCCATTAAACAATGCTGGAAAACTGGTAACAATGGACAAGGGGAAGGCTGAGGTACTCAGCTCCTTTTGTTTGTCTCAGTCTTCAAAGGCACCCTTTCTTCTCAGATCTCACCTGTAGATGGACAGCAGGATTGGAGCTGAGGCAACAAAGTGTTTGCCAGTGTAAGTGCAGATCAAGTCCATGACCATATGAGGAACCTGAATGTGCAGACGTCTATGGGATCCAGTGGGATGCATCCCAGAGTCCTGAGAGAATTGGCTGATGTAGCTGTCAAACACTCTCCATGATTGTTAAAAAGTCATGGTGCTCAGGTGAAATCCCAGGGGACTGAAAAAAGGGAAACATTGTACTCATCCTTAAAAAGGGTAGAAAGGAGGACCCTGGGAATCACCAACCTGTTAGCATTACCTCTCTGCCTGGGAAGATCATGAAACAAATCCTCCTAGAAGCTCTGCTAAGGCGCATGGAGGACAGGGACATGACTGGGGATGGCCAGCACAACCTCACCAAGGACAAGTCCTGTCTGACCAAGCTGGTGGGCTTCTGTATGGAGTGACTGTGTCAGCAGACAAAGGAAGGGCTACAGGTGTAATTTATCTGGAATTTTGTAAAGCCTTTGACAACCCCCCACAGCATCCATCTTTCTAAATTGTACAGAGATGGATTAGATGGATGGGCTGTTAGGTGGATAAGACATTGGCTGGACGGCTGCACCCAACCAGTCAGCAGCTCTGTGTCCCAGAGACATCAGTGGTGCACCTTAGGGGTCCGTATGGGAGCCAGAGCTAGTTAATGTCTTCATTAACAGCAGAGACAGAGGCATCGAGTGCACCCTCAGCAAGTTTGCTGATGATACCAAGCTGGGTGGTGCGGTTGGCACTTCTGAAGAGTGGGATGCCATCCAGAGGGACCTGGATATGCTCAAGAAGTAGGAAATCTCAAGAAGTTTAACAAGAGCAAGTGCAAAGTGCTGATATGGGGTTGGGGCAATCCCCAGTTAAAAAACAGGATAAGAGATGAACATGACGAGGGGAAATAGTTTCAAATTGAAAGGCAGTAGGTTTAGCCTAGGAAGGAATTATTATTAGGAAGGAATTATTTACAAGGAGTGTTGAGGCATTGGCGCATATTGCCCAGACAAGTTGTGTTTGGAACACTGCCATCTCTGGAAGTGTTTAAGGCCAGGTTGATGGAGCTCTGGACAGTTAGTCCTGGCAGAAAGTGTCTCTGTCTCTGTCAGGGGGATTGGAACTAGATGATTCTTTAAGATCCATTCCGACCCAAATCATTCTGAGGTTCCATGATTCTATTAACTTAAAGTAGTATTGAATTAATGATAATTTATCTGATTCCCATCAACTCATAACACTGTAATTAAAAATACTGATCAGCTTGTGTTATCCTTGCTTATCAAAAAACTTTACTTGAAGAAGGGATTTCTGGAAATCAGCAGTGAACAGACTAAAAGACAAAGTGAAAGGATTAAAAGGCAAAGCATTCAGATTTCAGTGATAGGGTAAAGCCAAAGAACAAATTGTAAGTGAGATGGGTGTTGGTCTCCAGCAGTCAGGAATCTTTGAAATCTATTTATTGTCCCTTGAACAATCGGTTTAACAGGAAATATTATTTTAACTAACTTATGACACCAACTTATAAGCACAAAAGGCTGAAAATATAACTTACACGGTGGAGTCTGACTGGTCAGATTTTTTTGACAAGAACAGAACTTAGCAACACTCTAAATACATTCTTGAGATAGTGAGAGCATTATAGCATCCTGTAATTTTAAAATAGTGATTTGATTCTAACCAACCTCAAGGAGATATAAAGTGCAAATGGAGAAAAGTACATGATTGCAGAGCCCATGGCTACTATATGAGATGGTGCAGTAAAAGTAGGGATAAAGTAGGCACCAGTTTTGAAAACATAAAAAAGTAGGAACCAGCAAAAATAAGGGACACAAAAACTAATTATCCATTACATTTTCACCCAAAATCTGTGTAAATAAAAGGGTTTTAAAATTTGTAAGAGGGAGGTTGAATATGATAATCTAAATTTCAAAAGGTGTAACTTCAAAATTTTGAGTGTTTGGGGAACAGATTTTAATAGGGGAGAGGAGTCTAAAATTACTGGTTTGTGATCTACAGGTTGAGCACGATTCTTTGGCTCTTCAAGAGCACAAGGTGAACAAAACCCAGAATTTTTGAATTTCCTTCAGATATAGCAGGATGATCTGCATTAGGAATCACAACATCCATTATGAACCTGCATAGTGAGAGATAAACGTAACAACATACTATATGTTTGTATTTAAATAAATGTATGCATTCTGCAAAAGTGATTTATAAAAGAAAAATAACTGCACTATGCATGCATTTTCATGGTAGTGCTATCCCTGTACCAACCTACACCTGCAGGCAGATGAACCAAACACATTATTAGGGTGTTTAAATACTAATTTCATGGTCACAGTCAGTCCTGGTGTAGAAGAGTAGAAGTCATTCATTAAACATAAAGCAATTGTGGAAAACAGTAAGGGAAAATATAGTCCTTACAAGTTGATATTCTTTTGGCATTTAGTGGATACAACAAGCACATCACAAAGTAACATGAAACAAGGGAAGGAGATAAACTGGTAGAAAGGAAATTGATTAACACAATCAGAAAATAAGCAATCTGTCTCTATGGGTTGAGCTTATTCCCAAATAGTTCATAGATTTTAGGTTGTCTGCTGTATTGAAAAAACCCCAAGAAAATTTGATAGATGAATGGACACAAAGCGAATGTGGTGTATTTTTTTTTTCCAAATATTAATTCAAGACTTATTTTCGTTTTGCATGGCCACTGAACACAGAGCTGGTGTAATATTAACTGAATTATTTACATAATAAGCACCCAACAGAGAAAATGGATGAATTTGGTTAGTTGTATTTTACAATCTTCCTATTTTCCATTGCCCATTATGACCTTCATAGGTTCCCAGAATTCCCACTCCTGTTTTCCTGTTCAAAGGAAACGTAGTCTGATAGGTATCCAGAAAACATGTGGATATTTCTCTTCATAGACACACAGGGGTTAAAACTGACAAATTTTTAAACCTTTTAGAGTAAATTAAATTGCTCATACTTTTGCTACAACAAAGCATTTGTAGCCTACAGTATCCTGTATAATATGAAATGCATAACAGATGAAATTGACACCTTACAAACTGAAAGAAACAGTAAATGTGCCATAGAAAGGAAACAGCCAATCTGTAGGGGAAAGAACTGACCATTTTTTAAAGTTGAATGAAAATTCTTTCTCAAGTTGGTTTGTTTTTGAGGATTTTTTTTCTGATTGAATTAAGAATTTATTTTTCTGCTCTATTTTTCTTAAACTGGTTCTGGTTTGCCTTGGAAAAAAATGGAAAAAAAATCTGTAATATATATTAGAGCTACTGGCACCCAGGTACCAAAATATTTAGCAACTCCTCCCACCAAAACCTCAAATGTCCTAGGACAAGATTCAATGAAATTTGAAAGGGAAACTATTTCCATTAAGCATTTGTATTAAGAAAGTAGTATTTCCTTGCCATCTTTTTACATCACATGTAAATATATTTCACAGCACTTTTTATTATTAATCCAAATGACATTACTGTCTTGGTTCCCATTACCACGCTTGATGGCAATTCGCTATGTCCCACAGATTAAACCCTAAAAATGCAGGAGAACTTTAATTACCAGGAAAGGAGAGTTTTTCAAGCCCAAATCACCTTAATTTTTTAAATTTTCTCAGATATGATTAATGACACGTTCATAGTGTTGGAACCTGGAGATTACCTGCACATCAGAATGTTTTGGCAAAATCAATATGTGAGCCACTGCAATTTTTATGAAGACAATCAGTATATATTCCTGCTAGCCTGCTAACATTCAGAAAAATCTAACCACTATCTATCTGTAGGGGAAAAAAGAAAGGATAAATGCATGGAATCTGTATATAAAATCTAAGTGAAAATGCCCAATTTATTCATATATAAATATTGAAAAAAATTTTTACAATAGAAAAATACTGGGCACTTTGGTAAACCAGTTTACCTAGTTAATATTTTAGCACACACGTTTAACTAACAGAAAGACATTGGGACACATTAGGTATCCATAACAGCCCCAAAGAAGAAGGTGTTTGGTAATGGCCATGACCCTTTTCCATAATTTTTTATTTAATACTGAGAGATGTCTTAAGTACATCTCTATAGGAAATTAGCAAATGAATTGATTTAGCTCAGAGCTACTTATGTCAATATCCATAAGTATGAACTCCACAGAGTACTAGCAGCACACGCATCCAAAATATACAGAACACTGAAAGTTTCTTAACATGTTTTTAGCACTATGTATCTCCCCATCTTCACTATCCAAACTGTAGAATGGTTCTGTAAAAGCAAGTTTGTGCATGTCTTCAGAGCTTCAGGTATTCCCATTAATTGACACATAAACATTTCAGACCTAAGGTTTAATATGTCAGTTCCCAGAGAGGCTTCTGTCAGCATATTCCAGGTGAATATTCATTCACAGGAGGGGAATAAATGAAGGACAACAAAGAAGCAAATGAAAAGTCCACTCATTTATGTCAGCCTGTCTCTGCAGTCATTGACCTTAATGGAGAATCATGCCTCTAACGATTTTGATAAATCTACATTACCTTTATGGAATTATAATCATAGCTACATTATCTCTCTATGACAGCTAAAAATTTCCATTTCCATGCCTATAAAATAAGTGAAGGTGACGGCACAGATAGAAGGGCTTGTTTTGGCCAGCTTTGATATTGCACAATCTAGGAAACATGGGAATGTAAATAGTGATGCATTATCATCAGAGCTATGTTCAGAATTAGAATCACTGATGATTTTAACTGTGCACTATACTCAGGATAATTACAGTAACAATTGGACTGCACAATAAAATAAGTGGGAATGGTAGGGTTTTTGCTGGCCCTTTATTATGGGGATGCTTGTTTCTTTCCTAGAGCAATCTTATTAATGCCAGAACTTTTTGAAGAACTGAGTCTGTTCTCCTTTTCAAGCAGCATTCATTCAATGAAAAGCAGCAAACTCCAATATCACTGAAGCCAATTACATTGGCTGCTAACTTCAGTATAATTTAAATATCATCCAGTATCACTAATAAACTAACACCAGATTTTTCTATTCTGAAAAGCACTGCATTGGTATGGATGGCATCTATTTTTTGCTATTACTTAGTGAATTTTCTTCTACAAAGGAACATTGATTCCCAGGAACATCCCCAGGAGCAACAAGGAGGGAAAGGAGAAAATTACTTCAATATCATGGGGTTAGTACTAGAAGTCCAAGCACAGCTGAGTGACTGCCATGTGCTATTCTATTTCAGAAGCAGGCTTAAAGTGATCATATATTTCACATCTGGTAGACAGATCTGCAAGGGACATCCTGTGTATTTCACAAAAAGTCAACATGGATGGCATTATTTAGAAAGAAAGCTAACCTTATCAAAGAAGATAACAAAATAATCTACCACATCCTATTTCTAGAATATTATGGTACATTTTATTACATTGTCCCTATTTTATATGCACAAACCACAGATAGAAAAACATTTCTAAAAAGAGCCGTAGGCAAGACCCCATTCTACCCATTAGACAGGTGGGATTTCTTGATGAGAAAAGAAATATTTATCAGGTCCAGGGATGTGAATCATGAGGCCAGTCACAGCTGCATGGTAATGAAAAACAGGTAATCAATGCACATATCTACTTCTGTGTCTATGTCTATATCATCTATATCTATATCTATATCTATATCTATATCATCTATATCTAGATCTATATCTATGCCTATATCTATCTATATCTATATCTATCCATATATATATCTTTAAAAGGATTTCCATTATTCCATCATGCACTGAAAATAGTGATGCTATATTGCTATTACAGGCCTTGTGAAAAAGAATTGTTCATTCCATAAAACATTTAGTCTAAATTATTGTCTCAAATTCTAGGTCATATCTCTTCCTATTTATGTTTACCCAAGCCAGGAAATTTTTACCTTCTGGATAGACCAGAACCAATTTTTAAATGAACATATGTTTCATTTCCCTTATAGATGTTTAGCATGTTTCTTTATCTTGTGCTGTTATATTATTGCATTAAGGGTATTTGGTCAAAGACAGTTCCACAGGGTTTTAGTCTAGTCGTGACAAAGGACAGCATAGAGCTATGAGAAACAGTCAAGAAAAAAGGGTAAATGAAAAATTAAGGAGTGGTATGTGGGTTTAAAGAGGCCATCTAGGCATACCAACACATTTCCCATGAAACTGTTATCAGCTTAGAATCACAAGCACAGCAACACAGTGAGCTAAGACAAAATGCCTGCATACTTTCCATATTTACAGGTGGCAAACTCATCTTCTTGCATTTAAGCACTCTTTGATCATGTACTTTGTAAGACTATATATTTCTATATACACAGAAAAATTATAGGTATAAAAGAGCTTTAAGGTTTCCAATGAAATGTTCTTCCAGGTACTTATTTCTACAGTATCCAACTTCAGAACTTTAAATCAGAAATCGCTTGGAGGTCTCAAAATCAGTTTATATTTTCTAATGTAATAAAAATAAGGCTTGGGGGGAGGATGATAGAACAACACAGTGATTAAAACCTCTTATTTGCCAGAGTCTTGTCTTTCCTTTTCTTTAGATAACTAGAGTAATAGTTGCCCTTAGCAAAGTGGTAATAACCATTTCAGTCCTGGATTCCCTACAGCAGGAGCTTTGCCTCAGCAAATGAATATGACCAGAGTACAACTTTATTCAAATCTTAAAAAGAACATTGTAGGCTACCAGGCTTGTTAGGATTTTGGTGGTTTTTGTTCGTTGGTTCTGGTTTTTGTTTTCTTGTTCATTTGGGGACGTTTGTTTTTTTGTTTTGTCTTTGGTTTTCAGGGCTCTTCCCCTATTTTTTCTACTTTTTTCCCCCTTCCAGCTACCCTTTCTCCCCCAAATCTGAAGGCAATTAGGATGCAGCCCCAGGCCATTGGGCAGAGTGAGTCAGCCCAAAAGGGGTGAGTCAAATGCCTTGTTCTTGCACTTCATGTCTTTGACCTCCTCACTCCTTCCACCAGTGTCTTTCTACCAGTACTTGCTGTTTCTTGAAGAACAAAGGCAGCACCAGTACCAATAGAGATAATCAGCCTGATCTTTTTAGAAATATGGCCTTTACTCTGGTGGGATGAGGTGTGAAGTTTTACATCAACAGTAGAGTTGATCCACTGGTGGATTGTACAATTAGTGGGTTGTACATTTGTGTTGTACATTGCTAATATGCACAGTTTTAATACATTATTAAGACAAACTTTGAACCTAATGCAGGTTTCTGCCAAAAAAAACAACTAGGCATGAAAAGCGTGCTTGTATCCTGGAGTCAACCTGGCGTGGGCTGATGCACTATCCCCTCTTAGGCTGTTTTGGGTAACAGCAACAAAGGTAAGGATGGGAACTGAGTCTCACACATATTGCTGCAGTCTTTTTCATGTCTTACAGCTCAAATGTACACTCAGTTACCATCTTCTGACCATTTCACTCTCCTTTCTTTCTTTCATGTCCTTTCAGTCCCATCTTACCCATCCCTGTCATAGTCATGGTAAGATACTATATTTTTGTGCATATATGAATAAAACAGGTATATTGCATAAGACATCAAATCACAAAACATTTCTAGTGAAATCATGGAGAAAATTACTTTTTTGGTCACTATTTTATTTCAGCTCATTTAGCCAGCTCTGTCAGCAGGCTGATGCTTATAACATGCTTTTTGTGAGATACCAAACAGTAATGCAAACACACCCTTGATCTCCTGGCATTCAAGTAGCTGCTTGATGATGAGACTAGTCACTCTTCTTTTTCAATAATAGTTATTGCTTTTGGCTTATATTAATAAGTTTTATTTGTATGAATTTTGGTGCTGAAATAGAGCCATGTTTTATATTAGAAAAACCTATTACTACATTAGAAGAAAGGCATGAGCCCTTGGGATAGAATTCTTCTATTCTGAATAAAAGAAAACTTTGTCACAGTGAATGGATCAAAAACATGAGTCATATGAGGAGACAAAGATGTCTGAAATGCCACCTTCAGTGTCAGTTCAACAAGTAACTTACTCCACAGGGCACGGTATTAATCAATAGTTGGTTACCAAGTACTGATCTGTTAGTGATTCAAACCTCCATGGAAAGAAATTGCAGTCCTTAGTGTAATAAACAGGCTGCAAGATTAAGAAGCTAAATCCTGAAGGCAGTTCATGAAAAATTAATTTCATTCATCTTTAATTTTCATGTTCTAGGAAATAAGCTGACATGAGAACTTTTTCTATTTCTCCTTTTCCTCTCCCTTTTCTTCCTTTTCCTCCCCATCTCACCCTTTATTTTCTTAGTTTTTGTCAATTTTGGGGGATTTTTTGTTGGTTTTGTGAGGGTACCTTTTTTAATGTGTGCTTTTTTATTGGTTTTTTTTTGCCTTTTTTTTTTTTTTGGTGAGGAATTTAGTCAGAGCTGCTAGTTCCCGAAGAAAACAAACCAGAGAACAAACCTTTTCCTGTCTTATCTCATAGTTACAATGTAAGAACTGACTGATAGGAGAGCAACCACAATGACTTCAGGTGTGAGAATAGATATAATTGAGGGATTCTTTGCTGCCAATTGTACTGCCAGACAGGATAATTACATCCTAAAAGAAAGGCATAAAATACAACTGAGATGCTCAGTCCATTTTAAGGCAGGGAAAGCTGGTTGCCTATGGACTACCATTCCTTTGAAAATTCCCCTCAAGCTCTTCAGGAGAAAGATATTGTCTTTGATTTGTGCTTGTAAAATGAGTCACAATACAACAGAACAATAAGTGGCCAAGCCAATTGAGCAGATGTGGAAGCCAGAAATATCTGCTGCTTGCTAGGAAAAAAAAAAGCATAATGTTTCTATCAAAATGACACAAGCTTTCAAAAATAGTGATAAATTCATTATTTCAAAGGAATAAAAAGCCAATTAAACAAAAAATCAGCTATAACATTTCTATAGGAGGGTATCAATAATGTTTAATGAATATTATTAATACTATGCATGAGTATGATAATAACAAAAACATAATTATTTTTTGGGTTATGATAATAACCAAAACATAATTCTTTTTCACGTAATTCTGTGCATTTCATACACATCACACAGCTGCAACTGCACTCATGAGGGCTGACAGGATATAGATCAAATTCTGGTTGTGTTGCCCCTGTGTAAGGATGAGGAATACTTGCACCACCTGTTTTGCAAACAATTAAATATAATTAAAATTTTAAGCTGGGTGGGGAAGGGGAGAAAAGGAGAGCAAGGAAGGAGGAAAAAAGAAGTTAGCATGTAATTAAGGACTGCAACATGATGCTTACTTGTTTTACAGAAATTATTGTTGCTTACTAGCCACAGAAAGAAATGTACATATGAAATAGAAGCAGACAGATTTAAACACTATGTAAGTCCTTTATTGCAAAAGGGCCACTGAAATAATTTTCTCACTCCTAGGAGGATGATTGTGATGGAAATCAGCCAACCAAGGAAAGCCTGTTTGATGAGAAATTAGTCCTATTTTTTTCCACAAAAAGGAGTGGTTTTGTTTTTCACACTTACCAAAAACTACTATTGTGGTGGTACAGCCTCAATAAACTGCATATTCTCCATCAGTTTTCCTCGGTTTTACTCAAGGGGTTTGTATTCTAGTATTTAGGTCTGAAATCTGTTCTAGAAAGTGCAGAAAACAATTAAGAATTTTTCTTCATTCTTGTAAAAGGTTTGCAGGAATATGTTTTCTAGGAATATGAGATGGAACTTCCTACAACACTAAGGTCCAGATTTGCTAGGTTGCACACAAAAGTAGCAGTAAGATGCCTAAAATCTGATCAGAGCAGAGGGAAGATTTCTTCATCAATGGAAAATTTGAACTGTTCTGTTTCAATTGAAAATTTAAGCACTGTATGTTTCTTGCAGAGGAAACTGGGAAAAGAGACTAAGTCCAGAATTTTTAATGAAGCACGCTATATTTTCATATAAACTGAAAATTGCTAACTTTACCCTAAGATGGTTAATTCCCTCAGTTCTAAGAAAACGTGTTTATTAGTATTCTAGTAGAGATTCTCATAGCTGTTGCACAGAAATGTAGGATTTTTTATGTAGATATATGTGTAGATATACTTGTAGATATACGTGTTAAATGGCAACTCCTTTATGAAAATAAAATTATTTTCTTTGGACATTCCTCCATTTTCCTGGAAAACAAGCAAACAAGCAACAGCAAAACCAACAGTATAATTATGCCCAAAGCTACACAATGTCACTTTATTTTTTCTTTCTTTTATTGACTCTTGAAGCATTTTTTTGCTTGCCTTCATAATAAATCTGTTAACGCTTTGAATATAATGATTGAGACAGAGGCTATAACTAAGAAGAAGTGTCATATATTACTGCTAAGAAGCAGTTAAAGAAAATACAGTAAGCACGAGCAAAAGTAGGAACAGAAACCTCACAATGAAAAGTTAAAGGCATTTATGAAATAATGTCCATGACGGTACACTGTTTTTGTGTAAAAGGGCAGAGTTTCCTGGACAAACTTGAACACAGGTCTGTTTATGGTTTGCCATAACCAAACCATAATAATATTAATTTCTGAAGAGTGTTTTATTACATAGACTTACTTTTATACTTATTTCCTCAATAGGTAACACCTTCTCAGTGAAGAATATTGTGCACCTATATTTTCATGACTTTTTGGAAGTGGACTGTAGTTAATACAAACTGAGGAAAAAAAGAGCAGATGGAATATGTTTGGATAGGACTGCTGTCAAACATTCCTAAATGACTAGAAAACCCTCAGTTACATTACTGCATTAAAGAGATAAATGGAAATATGTTCTGTTTAACTGTTTGAGGTCAGTCAGTAGTGGAAAAACAGTCACAAAATCTGCTTTTAAAAATGCTAGGTAGAAACAGATGCAATCATAAATACAGCATAGGTAATATTCTACTGGTCTAGGTCTTTATTGAAAATTCACTAAGTCTCTGGTCATTCATGGTTAACCATTCCCTGTTTTCATTGTGCTTGTGAAAAGGAATAGCTTGTTTACATGTCATACTAAAAAGGTTAAAAGTTGTTGCATTCTGACACTTAAACTCTTAAAATATTTTCCTTTTCTGTTGATTTTTACATATTTGCGAATGCCCATGTATTGTTTCTTTTGTATTTTTCTGCTGTTTTTTCCCTGGTAGGAACATGTGACACTTGCTGTTTCTTGAGCTAAAAGAGAATAACGAGTATATATTCTATTGAAAGAAGTGGTTCATCCACATTGAGGCTTTACAAATGCTCATGGAAAAATTTCTGAATTAGGCACAAAGATTGGCTTTGGTTTTCATATGTGCAAGTGACCTTGCTTCAAAAAACATGCACAAATCCTTTTGTCTCTTGAATACAGTAATGTAACTGAGGTTTTTTGAGTCATTTAGGAATGTTTGACAGCAGTCCTATCCAAAAATATTCCATTTGCTCTTTTTCCTTCAGTTTGTATTTAACTACAAAAAGTCCCCTTCCAAAAAGTCATGAAAATATAGGTGCACAGTGTTCTTCACTGAGAAGGTGTTACCTATTGAGACAAATTATATCTTGAAAACTGCCTGATTCTTGTGGTCCTCTGACTACTCACATCTTGAAATTGGACTTTTTATTGTCATCCCCAAGCTTATCCTGCTCAGAAATCTCATGGTTTAAGTCCCCGACAGTTCCTTTAACTACTCTGTTGTCCTAAATGACCATTTCTCATGACCATTATGGATGAAAAAGGGAGCGGTTTTGATACAGTCTTAGTTTAATGAAAATCCAGTCAAGGCCCATGCCAATACATCTGGAATAGTGGGAGGTGAAGCATCAGACAGGGACACATCCTTACAATTGCTGCAGAAGTGACTATGATGAATTCGGATATTACTTAAACCAGATTAATTGTTGATGTTGATTGTGTCTTTCCTGTAGTTTCTACTTCTTCCTTCAAAATAAGCCTGAAGGATCAGGGATTTAATTTTCAGTGGTGTACAGTAGCTTAGGCTACACAGTCTGTTTTCACTGTTATGTAAATGACATGTAAATGAAGAGCTCTCTTCAGTTGACCTCCAGCAAGAGCACTGGAAACAATATCTTATGCTGTAGTCTTAAGTGGTGGGACCTCAATTCATTTTTCCTGTAACAATTGTGCATTGTTTACTCACAAGAGCTCATGTTTCCTTCATCCACACTTCAGCCCATATATATTGAAATGATGGATTTCTACCTCACTGGAAAAATGTCACTGCTATTGTTTTCAGCATATTTCTTCAACTTTTATTAAAGTTTGCTGTCCTTAGTCAAATGTCAAATGTGGTAGTGTAATAGCAAGCCCACATTCATGTGGTGTTTGCCTACTTGAAGGCCTGCCGATTCCTCTGCACATACAACACCATGAACAATGTATTTAGTGTCTTAAAATTTACCCAGCTGTCTTGCTTGCATCTGAATTAAAAAGACATGGAAACCTTTGTGATAATAATATTATTACTCAGTTTATGCTTGAACCTGAAAATGTTGTTGGTAGTGAATAACATACATTTACTGATAAATCACTACAGCAATGGAGTCTATAATGTAGCTGGGGCTATAAGTCATACTGTTTTATTATATATTTACAGTGGGACCTAATGCTTTTGCTTACATGGTAGAAAATCATATTTATTGTTTGTGGTTTTGGCTGAAGCACTTAGCTTCTCTGCTTATTGATGTACTGAACTGCAAACCTGAATTATTCTCAAGCTACTCCATAAAACAAAAATATCCCTCAGGCATCTTTTATTTATAGGGAAAAGTTTTACTTTGTAGTTGACAGTGAACCGTGTAACTCCTGAATAAATATGGTGACAGGTGTTTTTATTTATTTATCCATCTATTTATTTATTTATTTTTCTGGGTGTTTTGTTCTTGGACTACAAGATCTTTCTAACTTTACCTTACTTCTGGACGGGAATGTTTACCAAGATTTTTTCCAACTAGTGTAGTTACACAGACTTATGTCTATTACACAGACTCACATGAAAGACTTGACAGGAAGTACTGACACAAAATTTCTGTTCTCAGTCCATGTGGAGTTACCTAAAATTATTTAGTATTCTTAAAGATTTGATTTTAGAAGCAGATAATTCCCATATTCATCTCTGGTGTTGGGAATGTGTGCTAAAGTTAATTTACTTTTTGATGCATTTCAAAGATGAATCTTTGATGAAGTAAAAAGAGGAAAGGCTTACTTGAAGTTGTTTTTCAAGTCTCCAATTAAACACTGCTGGAGATTGTCATCTCTGGGTGTACACATATGAGAAATAAAAGACTTGACATCATTATTCCATAAAACTTCACCACTATGAACCCAAAGAGCAGCCTTGCAAATTTCTCTTAACATAGCAATGTAAATGACATTTTTTAGACTAGCAAAAATCACATATTCAAGTCCAAAAGTATTTGGCGGTATTATAACTTTTTTATTCTTGACTCCTAACAAGAATATATCTCTCCTGTTACAGTGTACTATAAGAATTGCATAAGATGACATCTAGAAGTAGAGTAGGTATTTCCTGCTGTGGAAAACCACCAAGCAGTACAGCCCTCTGCTGTTCATCTGTTTGGAGAGCCATGGTGGTGGCTCTCCAAAGGCAAACTCTGAGAGATGGGATTTGGTGTCTCAAGAGATGTTGCATGGCACAAAGAAATAGATGATCTAACTGGCACACTGTGAGACTAAGGAAGTTAAATGCATTAATCCTTCAAAGTCTTAGGAAAAACAGACTATACAAAAATCAAAAGGCATGAAAAAAGGCAATTTTATTCTTTAGTGTGTATTAACATGTAAAAGACACAGTTAACATTTATTATTACCAGAGCTTGGAAATGGAAAAGTCAAACATGGCAGAAGGTTTCAACTTTATTGCCAGGCTCTATATTTTATGGAATAAAACAATTCACATGGGAAAGTGTCACATCTAACTATTATTTCAGGAAAAGTGTTAGTAGATTTATGTGTGCTTATGCACATTTATAAAAATACTTTCTCTGGAGAAGAATCCTATGTTAGAGTGTTTCAAAGACAAAAACTCAGTTTCCAAACAATATTGCTTGTTATCTTAGAATCACAGAATCACAGAATATTCTGAGCTGTCAAGTATCATTGAGTCCAGCTTTTAAGTTAATGGCCAATACTGTAATGGCACATAATTTTAGCTTGTGGCTTAAAAAAAATTAAGTATTTTAAAGCAAATTACTGATTTGAAAAGAAAAATAAAACTTACAAATATGATTTAAGAATTTTCTCACTTTGACTGGTTCTATCTCATTGAAAGTCTCCATAAATAAATAAAAATTTAAACAAAGAATAAAAACTACTTTATTTTCACAATTGACTGTGAAAAATAGTACTCCTGCAGAGCACTCATGGGGCAGGGGTCATTTGTGTAAACAATAAAGAAGTACAATGTAAACCAAAAATAAATACAAAGGAGTCCGTTTCAGACTCCAATTAACATTACACTGGAGATCATCAATACTGAAAAGACTAAAAACTTAAATCTGAATTTTGCAAATTCCTGTTTTGACCCTTGCAGATCTGAGAGATTGCAGTGAACAGATATACATTCAGGGGACAAACCTGGTAACTTAGCTGATGTAAAATGTATATTTTCACTAACGTTTCACAGATGTAGATTTAATGTAAGCATTGTCCTACTTAATATTCCTTTGGAGTTTTCATAATTAGAGT
Source organism: Pheucticus melanocephalus (assembly GCA_013398405.1). Lineage (NCBI taxonomy): Eukaryota > Metazoa > Chordata > Aves > Passeriformes > Cardinalidae > Pheucticus > Pheucticus melanocephalus. The sequence goes on along the minus strand of VZSJ01000531.1, from coordinate 278,227 downwards.
CTTTAAATCTTAGAATGTGCTTATTTGAAAGCAGTTGCAAGAATTTCTACTTTTGCTTCATGTTTCTTGTAGCTAGCTTGCAATATAATTTTAAATGAAAGATGTTTTATATCTGCCTCGTATAACTGCACGATAAAACCTATTAATTTTTATTTATAAAGACAGAGAATTGTCTTCTCTTAGGTTTTAGCTACCAAACAGTTTTCTCTTGTGTCTCATTTGCAGTACCTTCAGAATCTAACACAAACCTTCAAACCTTTAAAAATGTATTCATTTTCCCAAAAAAAGATACTTTCCCACAATGTCTTAACTGATTTCATCAAAGTGTGTCTGATGAGTTACTTCTCCTGAATGAATGTCATGGTGGAGAGGACCTCAATGGACAGCTCAGTCGCTTCATTGCATCCATTTTGATTGCCATATGAAATGTCAACTAATTTCAGGACTTTGGTTTGCAATCACTGATCATCCATGTCAGAAAGCCTTAATTTAGCTTTTATTTCAGCTATTTTACTTAAAACTAGACCAGCCAGATTCCTCTCATTACCAGGATGAGACATCTGCACCACAAGTCTTCAACTTCAGTTGTTTTTCTTCAAGAGTTCCAGAACTGAGGCATGGAGATCCAATTAAACCCTGTCACCACTGTAGCAGAAGAGTAACCAGAGCTTGCATTCCAGGCTACATGTTTCTGAATTCGGGGAACTTTGCTCACGTATCTGCAAGACATTACGCATCTCAAAAACAATCTACATAGCACTGAAGTCTTCAGGAAATGTTGCACTTAAAAGGTCCAGCTATTTGATCCATATGTGAAAGGTAGAGAAAAGTGTCCTTTCCACTCTGAGGAGACTACTGCTTGATCTCTACATGAACATTACCACGTGGATGGTGGTAGTCCTGGAAATGAGGCACTAAACATGCAGTATGAGGCAGTATGTTCCCGTTGTACCTGAGAGCCACCATGTTATATTGAGGATCAAGCACGCTGTAAGTGACATTAATGCCTCACCTTTTAATAAGCAGTAAACCTCTATTTACAAATGCTCCTTAGTTTAGTATGGCTCAGAGGCACCTAGTGCACTAGTTCATTTACTCATTCCTGTTTTTTATTCTGATGTAATCCATATTTGCTAGAAAACAGTTTAAAACTCTTTTGACCTGTTGTATTTTAAAATTAAACTAGAGGGGGAGCAACACATGATTCCATACATTGTATTGGAAAGTATGTGCTGAAAATTCATAGAGACATAAAATCATAGAATGGATTGAGTTGGAAGAGATCTTGAAGATCATAAATTTCCAACACCATTGCCATGAGCACTTGACCATGGTTGCTCAAAGCCCCATCCAGCCTGGCCTTGAACTCTTCCAGGGATGAGGCATCCACAATGTCTTTTCCAGTGCCTCACCACTCTCACAGCAAAGAACTTCCTCCTAATATCTAGCCTAAATCTGTTGTCTTTGAGTTTAAATCAATTCTCCATTTTCCTCTCACTACATTTTCTTGCAGTATTTCACTCTGATATAAGTATCCTGATTGATAAAAACAAGTCTAAACTTTAAAGATTGCTGTAAATTATGGATATTTCCCCTAAGTTCATCTTTCAATCTTTTATTCACAGAAAGAAAAAAGTTTGACTGTATTTCTGAAGATCATACTCTCACCTAGAATAAATCATAACAGTTCTATTGCTTTAAATTCAGCTATACAGTTTATACTACATGAAGAGCTGTGGACACATTAAAAAAGCTCCAAAGAAAACAGCTCCAGAGCAGTACTGAGAACAATCAACAAAATCCAGAAGGAGAAAGAGATATTAATCTGTCAATAAACAGTTGTGTTTTAGGAGAAAAGCTATTGTGTGTTCTATTTCATTGAAAATACCCCTGTTCCAAATTTGTCTTATATTCAGCATCACAGAAAAAACAAGGTTGGTTTCTTTTTGTTTGTTTTAGCAGGTTTTCATTTTTTTTGGTTTTGGGTTTGGTTTTGGTTTTATTTTTGGTTTCTGGTTTTGTTTTTGTTCTTGTTTTATTTTTGTTTTTTAATGTAGAGATTCTACCTTTCTCTAAATAAACAAATGGATTGGAGAAAAACTGTTGGGCATAATTCAATTTAAAGGAAGGATGGATGAAAAGAGAGTAAATAGAAAAAAAAATATCTCTTCCTTTTACTAGAACTGATTTAATTTGCAAGAAACAGAATTCAGATTCTGTTAATTGTCTGTATAACAACCATAAACACTTTCATTTCAGACACATATTAGGACCTTAGCTATGATGAAATTTGCCGTTGGATCACCTGCCTATTATTCCTTATCAGAAACTGGACCAAACTTTTTCTCTAACCTCAGATATAAGGCCTAAATAATGAAAACTCCAAGGGCTAAAAAAATTCTGGTTTGAGGGTCGATTTTCTTCTTGTTTGTGGTCCCAATTACTGCAAGTCAACTGAGGGGTAGGAACTGAATCCTATAAAGATGAATTACCTGCTGTGAGGGTAGACAGCTGTTCTTTGCTGAAGTGAGAGTAATCCATGACTACAAAATACATTTGATGCCAGTTGATACACTTAATGAACAAACAACCCTGAATAATAGCAGCTAAAAAAAACCAAGGACACCACAATATTGGTGGTTGTGACATGGGAAAATCAAATATGCATTTAGGTAAACTGGGCCCAAACGACTAATTGTTGAGCTGCATTGAGACCATCAGCTGTGATGACCTAATCAGAAAGTGGCTTTTTTACTTTGGTGTTATGAAATTCTGTATTCATTGTGTTGTTCTGATTTCAATATGAAATACAACTAATTTAACTAAAAGTAATTACGTTCCCCCTTATCACTGGTTTATAACATTTTTAGCTTCTAAAATTAGTATCTTGCTTGCCACAGGTAACAGTAGAGACTTTGCAAGACAATTTTGGGATCTAGCTATACCTTTAAAGCCAAATGTCTTTAATTATGATAACTGTGGGCTTAAGTAACTTTAAGTAGAATTTCTGACTGTCCGCTTTGGCCACCAAATTCTTTTCATCTTACTTTTCTTCTTTCATCATAATATAGACTTTGGGGTCCACAGTGTCTAGAGTAACTAGCATTGACAACAAAATTAAAAGTGCATTTAGATTTACAAATTGTTAAAGTGATGTGTAAAGCAACAAGTCTCAGATAATTCAAATTTAAACTGTCCTTTCTCTCAATAAAAGAACATATAAATAGTCTTTCCTTATTTGCTAGGTTCTAAAACTCTTTGTATTTGCAGTTGTGAATTATTGCATTCTCAAAAGGTACCCTGAAAATAAGTTAATGGCTGTTTAGTTTCCTGCTCCATCTTTAGCTCTTTTTCTACCAGTCTATCAATTGTTGTCTATACACCATTTGAGAATCAAGGTGTTGTGTAACTTAGTTCTCCAAAGGCACTTATTCTATTACATACAGAAATGGATTTTAAATGTTTCATCTGATATCTGGGAAATTTTTATTATTTCCCTCTAGTAGCAGGCATTTTCCATTCCATTAAATCACAGGTGTAAGCTTAATTAATAGCTATTCTACACTGAATTTTAGCAGTCATTTCTCCTGTTCTTGAAAACATGACACAAATATAAAATAAAAAATCATACAGACAGATATTTTTTTTAGTGTTAAGATCACTAATGGTAAAGATTGTGCATTGACTATGACTCCGAATACTTAAGTGTTATAGAAAAGATATTATATCTGTGATACCATAGGTGTGGGGAAAAATATGGCTCTCATTTACTAGACAGTTGTCTTGTTGTCTTTGGGGTTTGGACTAGATGACCTCCAGAGGAACCTTCTAACCCTAAGTATTCTGTGATTCTGCTACTTGTGTGGGTTAGCTCATTGTTAAAAGAGACCAATTGAAAGCATTTAAAGCCAGTATGAAGCCACACATCTTCTAAGAACACGACATCCGGTGGCCCATCACTGTGTAATGGTTCCATAAGTAACTCACTGACTGAAAAAATTGGAAATCACACTCTGAAGCTGGCATATTTTTCATTCCATATGTATACGCATGCACATAGAAAAACTGTCCAATTATTTAGTTCTGTTTAGGAAGTTAGACTTGTTTTACAAAATTAATTGAAAAGTTTTAAATCATCCAGTAACTTATCAACTCAATGGGCTCTATGTAAGTAGTGGTAGTATCTAAATACTTTGAGAATGAGAAAAAGGCAAGTGATTTTACTTAATTGTTCTTTACTATAACTTTCACCCTATGACATTAAACATAAGCTCTTTTTTGAAAATAGTCATTAACCTTTTGCATGATGTATAACCAGCTTTATCACTCCGGAAAAAAATTCCACTTTGAGTTCTGAAAAGAAGATCCGCTGGGAGACACACAAATGGTAAACCACACCGAAGGACACAAAAAGGCCCATAAAACATCAGTAGGGTTATAAAGGTCTATGGATTTTAATTGCTGTGTGCCATTGGGCCTTTACAAAGCAATCAAGCAGGCAATCTCCGAAGACAACCCTGCCATAATACATTTAACAATAGAGTTCTCGCCCCATCAGCAGACTAGGGTTTATGAAGGTCCCAATTGCAATTAATGACCTTGTATATTGAGAGAAAAAGACAAAATTACTTAAATTAACTACCCTTTTTGGACACATATCTCAAGTATCAGAAAGTGTAATTTCAAGATAAGGAGTGACAAAGTTTTGATTGATGACAGACAAATTCTTATAAGGCTGATATTCTTGTCTATGTGGATTTTTAAAGGTACAGAAATCTGTCTTTCTGCTGCTACATAAGAATATTCTGAAAAACGGAGTATAATGCTAGCACATGGCAGATTTTACTTTGGGCGGCATGTTACAGAATTCTAACTATTCTAACATTTCATTCCTCTCAAGAAGCTCAGAAATTCTACATTTCTTATATTGAGGTTGAATTAAATTCTAAATTTACAATAGTATAAATAAACAGTGTGAATTTTCCATAGCTTCTAATAATGTGGCTAGCTGCTGTCCTAACGACTATAATTTGGTCTTTGTTCTAGGACATCCAACCTTTTCCTAGGTTTTAGCAGAATGATACCTTTTTCAGCAACTTCTTTAGATGTTTTATCAGCTAAGTTATTCCCTGTATTAACTGAGGAATTTCTAAACTGAGAGGTTTTACAGTGTATCACAGCCACCTCTTTCAGTTTTTGCGCACTCTAATAGGTGACTAATTTCTTCTTTGTACCTAATAGGAGACACCTATGCCTATAACAATCTTCTTTCCTTCCATGCGGCTCCATCAGCCTATAATATTCCAAAAGTATATTTTTTAATCAGTCCATATATTTACTCTTTTTCCTTTAGCAATTTCTAGCAGTCATTAATTCTGCAGAATTAATTCTAAAGGTCATTAATTCTGCTTTTTGCGCTGACAAGTTAAAAAGGTAAAGCCTGGGCTTGAGATTTGCAGGTGACAATCTTCCATTTGGTATCCACTGCTTTTATCAGTGTATAGCTCCAGTTTTGGGTTCTGGATGGGGTTGCTCTTGAGATCTGATCTGCCAGAACACACTTGTTCAGTGTTACCACATGGTAACAAAGGTCTCTGGCCTTATCCTGAAGCCTGGAGAAACATGGCAGGGATCACAGAAGTAGTTATCTTAAATGTGACCTTGTCTTACTCCAACAGGATAACTTGGTATTTCTGTATTCTCCTTCTTGATTCCAAAACAGCTATTACCTTGTGGGGTATGTATACTGTAATCTTATGTCAGCTTTTGTGTTTCCTGGATTAAAGCACTGAAGCTGCCACCACTCTCAAGCATCCGAGCCATGCTTTACTCATGTTGCCCAGTTGTTTAGAAGAGTAGCCCACTGGCTGCCTCCATGACTGCAAGTACTGAGCCAATATCCCTAGTGCCAGGTGCATCCTTTCACTAAAAATAGCTCAAATGTTTTGCTAAAGTCTGGACGTCTCAAAGCAGAGGCTGTCATTAAGCCTCTTTTTAGAGCTCTGAAGGACCTCTGCCTCTCAGGAGCCCATATCACATATTTTTTGGCGGAGGATCATGCAAGGGTTTTTCAAATACCCCATAACTGCCAATCTATAACCCACACCACCGAGCCATACCAAAGAAGACTCCTAGATCTTTTGAAGTCCTGGGCTGCAGAGTCTGGCAAATGTCTTCCTTTAAGTTCTTCCCAAATTTCATTATCCTTTAGGCTCGCAAAATCAAAATATATTATTGCTTCTACGACTAGCTGTGCCTTTTTCTTTGACATCCTGTATCCAGCTTGTCCCAAAAAATTTAACAGACTTTTACTGTAGCATCAAGACACTCCCTTTCAGTTTTGGTTGCTAACAGAATACAGTCTAGATTTTAGTAAGTTTCTATCCAGAATTTCTTTTTTCCAGCTTTCCAATTCTTTTGCCAACTGATTGTCAAATATGATGGGGGTATTTTTGAAGCCCTAGGGTAATGATGTTCATGTTAGCTGCACCTTCCACCCAGTGTTTGAATTCCCCCACTATAAATCAAACAATTTCTATCTCTGTGGGAGAAGAGGTATACAGGAAAAGGCATCTTTCAGATGCATCCTTAAGGAGCACTGTTAGCCATTTGTCCTCCTCTATAAGGCAAGTTAAAAGAGTGTTTTACTGCTCTCAAACTTGCACTAACCTGTATTCTCCAGTATTTAGTTTCTTTCCTGGTAAAACTGGACTATTATAACGTCACATTCTACCAATAAACCACATTACGGAATTTATTAATTAACTTAGTCAGTCCTTGTGTCATGTCTAGTTTTATTGGATATTTTTTTGTTACTCACTAGTTTAGAGCTGAGCTTCAGTGGCATTTATACCAGCATTGTCACTTTGGATTTTCTGGGTGTATCCATTGGCCACACCAAAGGAGTTACTGAATTCTCCACCTCCTCAGGTATTTCTTATTCCACCTGCTCCTGCAATATAAAAGTACTTGCTCACAAAATTTTACAGTTTTGAATTTTTAATTTTATTTGTCCTTTTTCAAAGCTAGTTTTTGCATCCAAGTTACTCAACAGATCTCTTTCCATAAAGGACTCTGGACATTCCAGGATATACAAAAATTTCTGTGTCCCCTACTGTTCTTTTCACATTCACAGAGCTTATGGGCTCTGATAATACTGAGTAAGTTGCTCTTGGATCAATTTTTAAAAAAATCTATCTTTTCCTTCCCTAGATATAATGTAACCAGGGACTCAGACGAGGATGGTTCCCCTGGTCTCCCTCAGAGGGGTATTCTTTATCTTCATTTAAGGTCATGAGCTTGATGGTTTGAAGAGCCAGGTTTAGGTTTCCTATCCAATTTCACCCAGCCTGGGTGAATATTCCTTTTACCAATAGCCCTTTTCTTTAGAGATTGCGTACTGATCAGATAATTTAGGGTGCCAGACTCAGGCCAGTTTCTATGATTGTTCAAAGTGTATTTCAGGCACCAATGCCTACAATACTTGACCAAATCTTTCCAAGTGATTCCTCAGATCCATTGAAATTCTGGAGTAGTGTACCATCTGTGTTGCCAGAAACAGTTGCCAAAATATGGTCAAAAACTCCTTAACACCAAGGCAGCGTTAAGTAGCAGGCGTGTTTGTTGCAGCTCTGAATGTATGGGGGCTATCTCCACCTGTAGTGCATCTCAAGTACAGAGAAAAAGCTCCCGTGCATGTACTATGTTTTACATACATATTCATTGATTTTCCCAGAATAAACATACATATGATAAGCATTTCCCCAAAATCATTAATGTAAACTCCCATCCCATTGTGTACGCGTCTATCTGTCCCAGGAGTCCCTCTGATGGTCTCTAGTGGTTACAGAACCCAGGGTCACAGCTGACTGCTTGGTAACTGGTGTTACTTTCCAAATATGGAGCTGAGCTGGCATACCAGGGTTGGGTGACCATTTTGTGCCTTTTCTTGGTTAATGTATAATGCTGTTCCATGGACTAATGGTTTTGCAAAATAAGCATTGTATTAAAATCAGCTGAGTAAAAAGTTTGTCTGGCAACACTACAGTTTCAGATGTTTTCATTTTTTAATTTCATTATTATTTATTTAGACAACAACTCTGAGAAATATTTACATGTATTTAATGTTAAGGTCCTTTAACTATTCCCAGGGGATATATGACTGATAATCTGCTGATTACTGAGTTCATGCAGACCTTCAATCACTACATATATGTTTCAAATCCCAGGGTTCTTTTTGACAGAGCTATTGTTTTTTGAGAACTGGGGTTAATTTTTTGTTTGTAATTTATATAATAATATATGTATTGCTCCAATGCCACAGATAAATGAAAACATTATCAACCTCCTATGTAAAATGGATCTTTTTGGAATTCTTTTTGCAGAAGAAAAGAAGTGAAAGGTGTAATTTATTTCCCTGCTGAGAAAACTCTTTATTTCCTACATATGTGCTTTATGAAGGTAAAGTTGTGATACTCACTGGTCTCCTATGCCTAAGGAAAAATATTATTGACTGTGCCTTTTAGGATGGAGCTTCAAATGCTCTTTCTGGTCTGGAGACATCAGGCATTTTGAAATTACGGACTGACATCTCTAACTTTCAAAATATTCTACAGATTACTGATGAGACGAGTAGAGCAGACAATAAGATGAGCACCGTAAGATGAACACAAGTAATTTTTTCAATGTTACATTTTGATGAAAAAGGGATTGTATGAGTTTCTTAGCTGTTTCAGGGAAGAGTACATAATATTTCTATGTCCACAGAGGCATATGATCAGGCTATTGTTGATAATTGTTAACCGATGTTACAAGACACCTCTCACAGGTTTTGTAATCAAGAATCAATTGTTAAGCTTTGAAAAGCTGTTTAGTTCCAACCTTCCATGCTTCTGGTTTAAGTAGATTGTAGTCTGAACACTTTCTTATTCATACACTCTACTGCAGTGGTACAGGGCTGGAGTGTATATTTTAATCATACTGCTTTTATTTTCTCTTTTCTTCTCTTTTTCAGTTCTGTAAGAATTAATTAATAGTTACCTATTAAATTAGGTACATGCTTTTCCATCTTGCTGAAACAGACACTAAGACTGAAATTTCTTTCAAGATAGGAACAGTGCTTAAATTACCTCTCTGGTTAAACTAAAAACAGCACAATAACTAAATTTAGAATAGAAATAAATAAGGCATGAACTAAAACACTCCTGCTAATGCTTCTGTTACTGCAGCACCAAAGTGTGTGGCCATACCTAAAAATGAGAATACTCCAAGAGAGGCAAAGCACCAGGACTACTGACAATGAAGAGAGAACTGAACCATTGACTTGTTATTGTTTTGGCTGTTGTGTAGCAAACGTGCAGTGTATTTGATGATTACAGCTTCATAGAAACAGAGAAGAGTTTTACAGTTAGACAGATGAAGAGGGATCATGCAAGTCAGCACAACATAGACATTGTTTTAATAAATAGTTTATGGACGAAAGAAGCTCTGCAGGGAGAAGCTGAGTAAGAAATAGATTAAATAATTGACACAATAAGTATTTACCAAAATTCAAAGACTTTTTTCTTTTCTTTTCCCCAATGGTCAATATGGTTTAGAAAAATCCAGACTTCAAAAAAATGTCAAATCCTAATCAACAATTGTTGAAAGAGTCAAATAAAATCTATTCAGTAAATACTGTTGAAGCATTTGGGTGATGTCTGTGAACATACCTTTTTTTAATCTATCAGAACAAGTTAATAGCAACAGCAGAGAGTTTCTATAAAATAGGTTTAGGAATTTTTTCCCCTCTGTTACTTTGATTTGGTGTTTTGTACTACAGAAGAGTATTGCTATAATATGATCATTATTTTTGATACTTGTTTCAGCCATTTTTATCTTGCAATTTGAGCTTCAGAATCCAAAGTGCTAATGTTTAGGTGCTCCTCTAATTTGAAAATAAAAAAATTAATAACCTGTTTCTAGCTCCCTGTTTTCTCAAATACATTAGTCTACTTCTCCACATGACAAAGTGGTAGAGTCCAGCAAGGACTTATGTGCTATAGCTTGTAAACTTTTAATTTTCTACCTTATTGACCTTAATTGACTTAATTGATTCTAGGTTCTGCATTGTAATTATACATCTTTTCTATAATTCCTGTTAAAGTCAGAAATATTTTTCCTTTGGAAAATGTAGCTTATGCAGTATACACTAAATTATAAACTCTTTTGGCTACAAAACTAGATATAGAAAGTTCTAGTTATAATGATCAGCATAGACAGAAAAACTCTTACCATTCCCCACCATGGCCTGGCAAAATACAACAATGTTATATTTGGCAGAGTCCTCTAAGCTGCAAGTGCAACTCTTGGTTTTTTTACGTCGTGTAAAAATCCACTTTGATATTGTCGCTACTCTTGGAATTTAAGGAAGAAAACTGCTCTTTTAGGGAAAGCAATTGCTTATAAATAACTTAAATATTGCTTATAATAGAAAGTAATAAAATACTGTATTTTAAAATGTAGAAAGACACTAAAGATTCAAATTCCTTTTTGTTGACTTAGTAAGAGAGAATGGAGGTCCCAACATATCCAGCTAGGTTAGCCTTAAATATCTTCCCATGAGTTAACCACCTTTTAGAATTGCCCTTTTCAATTTGGCTCTGTAGTTGCTGCTATTTCCTATTGCCTTTTAAATATCTTTGTAATATTCCTTTCCCTTCCCCTCTTCCCACATTTATTACCGTATATAGAAAATTTATCACGAGCAGCTCTTTAACCTTCCAGTGTTTCATAAAAGGTATTTTGACACACTTTAATATATATTTTTTTTTTTAAATTGCTTTTAAATACAGGTGCAATATTTACACTTTGGTGGTGGTTAGGAAACCCCATGAGTTTACATACTTTTGGGGACCAGCACAATTCCTTTTTTGATGCTGTTGATCCACTGACTGTAGACATTAAACATAATCCTTCCTACTGCCCAGCATTTCTTTTTAAGCAAAGATGCTTAAAAAGCATCTTCTTTCATTCACGTAATTAATTCCATAGGCTCTTGTCTGAGTATTTATGCTCTAATTTCTTCCTGTAGCAATTTTTTTTTAGCTCCACAGGTTCTTTGTTCTATAAGAAAGGATGCTCTGCCTCAGAATCAGTGAAATGTACTGATCTGAAACCTCAGTTTCCAACCAAAGAACTATTGATGTATATACTGAATTTTAAAATGGCAATAGCAAAGTTCTAACAGAGATGTAATTAGATGTATTAAAAATATTTCAAGCAATGTTGTGACTCTCTGTGAAATACCTCCCAGTACAATCTTGTGAATTACACTAATTTAGTGATATAGAATCTATTAGAGTTCTTTCGTAGTAGCAAAGACAAACTGTATTTCCTTGATGAAATGTGTGATATTAATTGTTTACTGATTTAAAATAAAAATATTTTTTTCCTTGTTAGGAATTTCCAAGAGAAAATAAAGAGAAAATAGTCTGGGCAGAAGATCTGGGCAGGTATGAAAAATATATGATGAAGATTGTTCACAAGCAAAAGGGGTGCTGATATTTCATTAAATATGTGTTTTGCATCCTTCTATTTTGTACCTACATACTCAAATTTAACTTCAATATTCAATACATTTATATGTCTAATTATACATTCAGAGGCAAGGTAATGTTCCATGGCATTTTTCTGGTGATAAAAGTAATAATTTTACTAGAGGCCACACATAACATCAAATGCTTTTAAAATAGTTCTTGATGTGCAATTGATCTGTATCAAAGTTTTCAGTCAGTAAAAACATTTAAGTTACTACATATGTATCAATGTTCATGCTTCATATACAATATCAAAATTAAAGAACCCTGAAATATTAATAGAAAAATTATGACTCCATTTATCTTCAAACTTCCATAAGTAATCCAAATGAAGCAACTAGAAATCAGCTTCTCATCTTGTACTGAGTTCTAAAGTCACCTCCCTGTGCAAACTTTAACAACTTCTCCCAAACACCTTTAACTGTGCAAAGGGAAGAATACCAGCTAGGGAAAATTAATTAGATATGTGCACTTGATAAAAACCTGGGAGAAATTAGTAAGCAGCTCTTTGTTCAAGTCTTTAGCAAGGTTGCAGTGGCAGAGGAGGGAACCAGGTTCTTCACTGAATAAACAGTGAGACATGGTAAAAGACTTCAGAGATGGGTGCAGATAAAAACTGAAATGGATATTCAGTGGGAAGATCAACAGAGGAAGCTATTCTGTTAGGAGCTTAAGCCTGGAAACCACTGCCTTCTAATTTTTCCGAGCCATCTTTTAAATGTCATAATATAAAACGACTTATTCTTTTTTTTGTAACTGAGGGGAACGTTTTACATAGCTGTTTGGGGTTTTTTAGTAATTTTTTTTCTTTTTAATTTCTATGAAAGCTGTCAGGGAAAACAGTCTGAAAAACCTGGTGTATATCCATTTCCTCTTCATGGGAAATCGACAAAACACTATGGTTTTCAAAGTTGCAGTCATCTATGTACTTTTTTAGTCAGAGGAACTGGTATGACCAAAATGGCTTATGATGGAGATTAGTGAGATTGGAAACACCCAAACGTATTATGATACTTGCAATTATATTGGTCCATTATCATAAAATATCGTGCTATTATTAAACAAAGATAAATGATGTTTCTAGACATGACATGTAGAAACTAGATTCTCCTTCTCTTTATTCACTCCTCTTGACATTTAGTTTTTCTGATGTTCCAAGTGTGGGACTTCATGCTGAAATTACTAGTAAAAATATGGTAATCTGGGAATATTCTATTTTTTTCTTACATCCTGGATTGAGTTCCTAGGTATAACCTAATCTCAGGACACACGAAGCTTCAAAAGATACTTGACAAATAGAGCAAAGGAAAGAGAGGCAAAGAATATTTCCCTCCATTCACCTGCGTTGTAGGAAACAGCAGTAAGTAGGGCTGACCAGAGATGGCACGGAGGATTGACAGCAGAGGTAAAGGTCCAGTGGGGCCAGGAATCCCAGAGCAGACTTGGGATAGGGGACCCAAGGAAGTATGAAATACTACAAAGCTGAGAGACAAGGAACAAACTTATCTCCAAACTCTGAATTTCTCAAGACAGTCAACCTGCAGGATTATTACAATGTCAAATGGAAATCCTTCATCTCTTTTATGTAATCAGGCTCTCATGCCTTTGCTTGGGTTTCTGTAGAAGATGTAATTGATCAAGCCAAACATCTTTGAATAGGAAAGAGCATATTTACTTTCACTTTCTTGTAACTCCACTCCAGATTTGAAATTGTTTCTTTTCTTGACTTCCAATGAAATCAGTCCTTTTACCAGGAAAGATCCTTCATTTGCAAAACGGAATAATTCAAGTAAGTGAATGAAAACTTTTCTAAGGTCATATGTAAACAAGCTAAAGAATATTAAAGTAATAAAGATTATTAATATTGTTTATAAATATTTTGAAAAATGTGTCCTTGTAATAAATCTTGAGATATATATCTGTACACATTAAGATTATGGTGATACATTTGAGGAAATCTGTTAAAAATTTATTGGTATTGTGACAGCTATATCTGATTCTCCAAAATGATCTTTTTTTTTTTTTTTATAAGAAGGATGTAGGGTAGAAAGGATAATTTAAAAGGAGGAATGAAAGGAAGTCATTATTCTAATGAGACTATATGAGATAAAACTTATTTTTCTCTTTTGTAAGAGACATTGATCATATGCAAAAGGCCACTGTGACCTTTCATTGATGCACTTCTGAATACTCATTTCACTTGGAGACATCTCTCGTAAGGCTACACACCACATAAAACCTGTCTTGCACAGCCTGTCTACAGCTCCTTTCCGTGTGTAATCAACACATTAACCCTTTTGAGGGCAGGTTTTATAGCCACCAAATAAGGACTAAGCCCCAAAAATAGATGAAAAAGATTCCTTAATCCTGACTGCATAGTTGTCAGAAAACCTCCTCCTTATAAACCCTTCAAACTTGCAATATTAAATGCCTGAAAATATTGTAAAACACTGATTTCCAAGAGGTAAATATGAAACTTCCAACCATTTAATAACATTGCAATGTGAAGTGGTTTTTTTGTTTATTTTCTGCTTCTATGAAACCTCAGTCTTCTTCGTCTGTTATTTTGGCAGTTGCTGAAAGATTTCTTTTGCTTCCCAGGATTAAGTGAAAAATATGAAATGCTTGTCCAGGTTTTTTATTCATTCTAACTTTTAAGTAAATCTTCTGTGAAGGAGTCTCTGCACACATGATGTGGCAATTACATTTTTTTTCCTTCACATGTTCTTATTTTCATGATTTCTGCATGAAGAAAAACTTTCCAAGGAAGTGCTTTACAAGATAGGGGTTTTTTTTCCCCCTCCAGATAAAACATAACAAAAGATTTTACTGAATGCAAAATTATTTTAGTCTACTTGTTTTACCACCACAAATATAGCAATATAGATACAAAGAAGGAACATTTCCCCCTCTGTTAGAAAGAATTGTTGATAGGCAAAGAGTTCCTAATAATGTATTAAAGAATTATTTCAAGAAGAAAACAGAAGAAGAATGTATGTGTAATGCTATGGAAGTATACATTTTATTTTGACTGTTTTCTTCCAAAATGTAACTGAAGGAATCTTCATCCATCACAGGTCCCCAGTTTCCAGATTCTGTTTCAACTCTTAAACTGTAGGAAATTCAATTTTATAAGCATTTTTTATTAGGAATAAACCAAGCCTTTAAACTTAACATGATGCATCATGTTGACATAACAAATGTGGACACTAATTAAAGAGCAGCAGAATCCAACAGAGAAGTTTGCCCTCCATCTGCTTGACCTGAGGTAATAACAATGTTAATTTAACTAGAGCTGACAGATTTTCTTGTGTTGGTCTTGAATCACTGAAGTTGCCACCCTCAGTATGAATAACAATAACCATATGTGTGACATCATACAAAACAGGCAAGCCACGGTTAACTACCCCTTGAGTTTGCTGTCTTCTCCTTGTTTTTCTTCTCTGTTACTGAGTTTCATGCATGCAGATCAGGTGCAGGCTTGGACTCTGAATCTTCCATACATACACAAGCCTTTAAAATACTCCTATGCCTTCAGATGTGGAATGGTGTTGTGTTGCAATCCAGATACTTTTACAGTGTCAGAAAAAAGCAAGATGCTCGATCTGTGTTTCAAATTCTTCAGCCAATGAATAGATAACATTTCTGTCCTCATCATCCTTCTAGTCCTAGAAGCAGATAAAAAATAACTCACTGATAAAAACAGATCAACTGGGTGAAAAAGTTTGGTAGACTTCAGCTTTAGTAAATCAGAAACCACAGAAACCTTTAGTATAAAAGACTTTCATCAGAGTTTTCGATGGGAATACATGTCTCTTTTTTCTCAGCATGTTACGTTCTTCATATTCTTGCTGGATTTTTTTTTCCCAGTGACTTAGTGCTCACTGCAAGAACCTGAGGATCTGTTAATCTGCTTGGAAAAAAAAAAAAGCTTTGTCGCAGTTTAAATGTATCCTCTACCTATCTCTAAGTTACCTTATGGTCACACAATAACCCTAAAAAATAAATGAAAAACAGTGACCAAATCTTGAAATGCTTTATGGTCAAAGGCAATTCATAACATTTAATGACAAAGCTGTAATTTCAGCAACATGCACACCCTACTGCTTCACTATTGATTTTTAAGCCTGGACAAATCCACAGTAGGCATGAGACAAAAATGGGAGCCAATTATAATTTAACCAAATCATAAAAGAATTATCAGGAGTCATTTCTGTGGCGAAACTTAGTCTGCAGAGCAAAGTGTAGTAGTATTATCAGCCATGTTGCAACATTTGGTGGTATGACAAGACTAAGAGATCTCCAAAAAATGACAAATCAGCTAACAATCAATACTGCAATGAAACAAATTAAACTCAATCATCCAGTTTATTCATCAAACAATCAGAGATTATTTTGTCCTCTGCCTCATTATAGACCCAGTGTCATGTGATTTTCACCAGAAACATACACTTAAAGGTTTTCAATTTTGTGCAATGCACAAAATTCCTTCAATAGAAGAGGAATGTAGGAAGTTTAAAAGTAAAAGGAAAAGGAAGAGGAAAAACGTTTCATGGTTATTTGTGTGGAGGGGGTTTTTGCATTTTTTTCTCAACTTGTAATTGCTTGTTCCCAGCAATAAATAACATTCTTTTAAATTATCTAGGTTAGTCAAATCCTTTTGTTGACCCACATGACAAGAGAGCAGCCTCACAAGTTCAAAATCATAAATCCAAAGAATATAAACATGGAGCAAAATTCATGAGAAAGGCTTGAACTCAAAAAAACCCCTTTTACAAATATAGATTGGATGTCAGTTCTCCTTTGAAATGGGCAAATGGCCATCACGTAAAGTTTCTTGAAATATACATTTAAATTTCCACCTTCTCTTCTGTCCAGTCTAAAGTAGAAATTATGTTCAAATCAGAGAATTGCATAGACCTCAACCTCAACAGGTAGGAACAACAAATTATATAATTAAGCGATTGGAGTTGTGATTCCTGGACCACTTATGACTCCAAATTGAGCTGCAGTGTTGTATGAAAGCATCACAAAGAGTCTTTGTTGTTATACTTAAGAAGGAAACAACATCAATTTCATCTGGTTTGAGTGTTCTGTTATAAAAACATATTCCTTTTTATAATGATGCAGAAATTCTTCTTTTTGTTTCATTTTTTAAGATTTTCATGTTGCCCTTGAACACTTGTTTCTACTGAATGCTTTAATTTCCTCTCCCTAATCTTTTTGTTTCAGATTTTTTTCTTTTGGGACAGGAAAATGAGAACAAAATGTGCAAACAGATTTTTTTTAGTCCATTTCTGGTAAAAAAAATCATGCAGTATTCTTAACTCTTTCTGAGAACTTATTCAGATGACAAACCCTTAATTTTTTTTTAATTTTTTTTTTTATGGTCTAAATTACTAAGTCTTCAGAGATCTCCTTGGAAGCAAAAAAGTAATAATATCCCATATCAGCATGTTTTGGTACAACATTGCATAGGAAATTAAAAAAAAATTCTTTTTGTTGCTGGAATTGACTCATGAACAGACTGCATTTTGCTTGGTCTGGAACTCTGATGTCAGTATGAGTTAAAATATTCTCTCCGTCGCCCTGATCACTGCTGCTTCTGCCTATCTCCTTATAAAGATTATGCTTATGCTTAGTAAATGAAGAAAGGAATTAGTGATGCTCCTCTCATTTCCTGTCTTCCCACAGATGGTGATAAATTCAAATTCAGACTCCATTAAACCTGAGTAGAGAAACCCAGCAGGTGGCTACACTAATGGAAAATCCTGGCCTTGGAATAATGGGAATTGTAACCGACAGCTCTTCTATACCACAAAAAAGATGATGTATTCCTATTGACAGTGCTGCATTTGAGTCCAGAAGGCTGATCTGATAGTTCAGGCTGGGCACAAGGGAAGCAGAAAGCCCCATGGGTATTTTTCTTGGGTACACCACTGTAATTTTTGTCATCAAACCTCCTATTACAATTCATTGTAAAAATTTCATGCAAGTTGGAGGGAGAGGAGGAAAAAATCCCAAGCTTCTGCATTTTGGCCTACAGGCATACATTTGTTCCTTTTTCTTGGTTTAAAGGACAAATAAAGGTTGACACACAACAGCATTTCCAGCCACTTCTGTATTTTTAGTGCTGACATTCTTAGCCCAAGTGCTTTTAGTATTTCCAGACATGCCCATCTAAGAGAGTTTTTGTTAAAAAGATTGCCCTGAAGGTGTAATGCCTGATGTTCAGCTAAAATCTGTAAAAGAATAATGTATTTATGGCCCTTTTCTCCTCTAGAATTTCCCCTCTTCGTTTAGATCCACGGACTATTATCAGCCACAGTTCTGTGAAGCTCACTTGGGAAAATGATTGGGCAGTCCTATAGACTGAACAGAAAATTTAAGCTGTATTTCAGAAGATGAGGAGAATTTTTTTCTGTGCTTTTTTATGCCCCGTCAGCAATTTTTATGTGCAATGCATTATGGTCTTTTATCTTAATATATATATTTTTCCCTAGCTTTTATACACTGAGTTAGTAAAATAGAGGAATTGCAAGCCAAAGGAAAATGTAAAGTGTCTGCACTTTTGCATTATTGATCACAAGATTATTTGTGCTACACTTACTTGTTCACAGAACTCAGATTTGTACCAACTTAAGAAATGCATAGTAACCATTGCAAAAGCTTATACAACCAATGTTTTTAGCCTAAATTATTCTAAGTCTAAATTATTTTAAAAATTATTCTGAGTACTATTTAAGGGTGTACTGAAAACACTCTACTGTATATCTCTTTTGAAAATTAATAATTTCTGCAGTAGCTTACTTGGAGTTTTCTGTTTGTTGTTTATGAAATGCATAATTTGCACAAAATGTACTATCAACATATAGAATTTAGAAATGTCATAGCCCATTTCAAAAAGTGTCTCTATACTGGTATTTCTAAAACAATTTTTTTCCTGCTGTTAGCTGTTTTTAAACTTTTCACTTGTTGTCAATATAAAATGCAAGCAGACAGCATCATTTTTTTCTTGCTTTCTTTTGCTGTATTTTGTTTTGCAATTTTTTGCCTTATCTAGCTTTCCTTTGATAATAAAAAATTTTCTTTATATATTTCTGACTCACCTAAATATTTCCCTTATTTTTTCTGAATTCAGACCCAACTAGTATACTGTCCTAGAAGTAAGACAATACTAAAACCAAGATATTTTTTCATTGCTTAGAAATCCTTTAAAGGGATGGTTTTCTTATCCAAACTACTAAATTTCCACATCTTTATATCTGACTATAATGCTAAAGATGATTCTTATGATGGATATTTCTTTCAATGTTATCACTGTTCATTTCACTGTCTTTTTGTCATTAAAAATCTAATTGTCATGATAGTGACTTCTAGCCAAAAATTTCTTTCAGATCTTGGTTTCCTGGTTCCTATTGTATCAATATTTTTTCCTTGACACTTGCTTGCATATCATTCCTGACATTTACATCATGGTTTAACATAAAAAAGACTTCAGTAAAGTAAATAACGAATGAAATTAATATGTTCAGTATATCAATATACCATAAGGTTTCATGCATGAGGCAATAATCAGTAATTCCTGCTCAGCATTCACCATTTCTACCCCACATTTAGCCCAAATACTTTAGTTAGACTGAAGTATTTCAGGTTTATGAAAATGAAACTTCCTGAAGTAAGGGAAGAACAGAAGGATTTGAATCAGGAAATTGCTAAGCTGGTATAGATTTGTCCTCAGAACTATTGCCAGTGGAACTGGAGGGTTTTCACAGAAAGTCCTTTTCATGTTAAACTTCGTGAGGGTCCCACTCCTGCAAAAGACTTGCTGTCAATCTGCTCATCCACACTCAGCGAACTCGAAAATATGCTGTAATAGTTCTTTGCCATTTTAGCATAATTATAATACCAAAACACCTTTTTGAGTTGGAAACAGAACTTTATTTCAAGGCTGGTTAATTCTGACATCACCCAACACTTAGTACGTCTTCTCATGGCTTTGCTGACAAGAAAGAAAAATACACAAAGGGATATCCTCTTAAATAGAGGCACCCCTCCTTTCCTCAAAATTCTTGTTAAACATCTTAAATAGAAACATGTATGCCTAATGGAACTTGGGGTGGGGACACTGATGCAATCTCTTTCTATACCTACCAGCAACAGAATGTTTAATAGTTCATTACACAATGTACTGTAAGGAGGAGGCAATGCTCTGGGCTTGCAGGTAAACAAAATCCTCCTAAATCTCTCAGGACGAAAGTCACACAGGAACTGGTGCAGAGGACAGAGCAATTTCATTTTTGTACCCCTGAACAGAGGGAACATTTTTTTTTAGTCCTAAATGGAGGAGGACATTCTGCATAACTGTGAATGTATCTTATATTTTTTCTTGTCTTGTTTATACAAGGTTAAAAATATTGAAGAAAAGTATTGAAGATAAATCAAATGGCAAAATGGTTTGTGTTTTGATGTGAATATCTTATCGAAGTAGCAATCATTCATATTCCCATATTAGTGATATATCCTATTATGGTGACAGGCTATGTCTTGGTTTACACAAAGTATCGTCTGATAAATAGATTTAATGCATAAATGTCTGTTTGGAACATGCAACAGCAAAATGGGGACAGATGTTTGGTTCTCTTTGAAGCTCATCAGCACAGTCCAACTGCTTTAGTTGCTAGATTGGTTCAGCCCTCAGTCCAGACACAGAGAAGCTCAGTATTTCGATACTAACTAGTACTAAGTGAAAAATGTGTAGCAGCTAAAACACTCAGGAAAATTTAGCCTTCTGCTCAGAGAATACTTCTGAGTAGATAATGCTTTTGGTTATTTCATTGACCGAATGTGTTCAATTCACTTTTGAAATGTGCTATTACGTGTATTAATTAAATGTGCAGAATTAAAAGTGTTTGGTTTTTTGTGCTGGTTTTTTTTTTCTTTTTGGGTAAGGGGTGGTCAAAACAGAGGGGGTGAGTGGTGAAGTCATGGTTGCCAAAATGCAAGCACTTTGTAGTGAAGGGGATAGGTCTGCTGTACATGCAGGCATATAACCATTTCAAGGTCGTTATATACGGTGCTTTGGGGTAAGAGCTTCTTACATGGTGTGAGGTGAGAGGGAAAGAATACAAGCTGACTTTGCAGCTTTTCTCCAATGTTTCAAGGAAAAAACCTTCCTGCAGAGGTACTGGCACACAGCTTCTACTTTCTGAGTCTCTTGGGAACTCTTATGGTGCCCTTTCTCATCTGTCTCATTCTGCCTTTGGGAAAATTGTGGGTTTAGATGAGGTTATGCAAAAATTCTTGGTCGCACTGACTTGAAAAAGTTTTTGTTTCCTAGAAATTGGAAAGATCTTGGGTCATCAGGTTCATTCTCCTGCAAGTGAAAGATTGCTCCCTACAGTTATATTACTTAAATTATTAATTGCTGCTAATTTATCTGATTAATTAGAACCTTTAAAATAAATTATTCAGATATTGCCATTATCTGACCAGCTTTGCAGGTGGCTATATAATATTCTGAAAAGAGTCTGTAGACTACTCTTAAGTATTACCTAAATGCCCCAGGAATATAAATATTTACGGTGCTAGGTTTTGTAAAAACACATTCAGGAAAACATAGCCCTTGACACAATATCTTTATAGTCCAATTAAAGACAAGTGATTAAACCACACAGTAGGAGAGAAGAAAAGACAGTGATAACAGTGTAATTTGTGAAACTTCAGAGTATTGCTGCGTGTGTGCTCTACTTATTCTGATTTACGGGTATTTTAAACATGAGTTCCCTTTCCTATCACATTCTTGTCTCTCTTGCCTAAAGCCTTTCTGACTTCTTAAAGGTATCATGCTATATGCTTTCAGATGGAGAATTTGATAATCAAATCTTATCCAATTTAAAAAAATATTTCAGTCCTTTTTCCTGAGACTTCCTTGAACCAGGTATTCCTACTTGATAAAGTAGTGTGTTTTTAGGAAGCAAGTAATCTATTTTTGACCTGTAGATAACAAAGTCATGATTCAAAATCATTTGAAACCAATTACTTCCCTTGTTTTGTATCAAATCAGAGGTTTTCATTCTAAGGGAACAAATTTTTAAGCCGAGTTTAACATTGACAAAAAGCATTTCCCCCTGAGAGGATATTGTGTGGAGCTTTGTTAGCCCTTGGTTACAAAGTTATTTTGACTTTATGTTATGGTTTAAAACAAATGGTGGGGTGTGTGCTTTTGGATGAACTCTCAAGACGTTCTGAATTTCCACTGCACCACTTTTACCATAAATCATTAGCTTCCCACTCCTGATGTCAGAGTACAGTAACAGCTCTCTAGTGCCTACCTCCACCTAACCTTAAAATAGATCATGCCTTCTGGCAAGGGACAGGAGCAAGAGTTTTACTAAAAGACTGTATTTAAGCACAATGGGTGAAGACCTGCTACAGTGTCACTGCTGAAGGGGAGGTGAGAATGTCACTAACATTTTGAAGATCAAGGACAGCAAATTTGATATAAATAGCCTTTGTGTTTTTGTTGAAGGGGAGGGATATGCAGTTTTCATAGAAAACTCCCCTTTCTTACCCTAATCTTTATTATTGACTTCCACTTCAAAGTACAAATGCAGAAGCAGCAGAACAACTGGGCTGTTCAGCTGGAAGAGAAAATAGAAAAATATGAAACATGTAGTCACATTTCTCAGTAGTGTTAATGGAAACCATGGGGGGAAAAAAGGCCTTTTCTCTAGCAATAATAATATTTTGCACTTGTTATGCAGTAAACAGTGTCATCAAAAAAAGCCCCAAAACATTGGTGTACACTACCATAGCTTTCTTCAGAGGTGAACAGAGAAATTATACTGTTTTATTATATCTCTTTACCTTCTAATTGCTTGATCCACTTACATATCAGGAAGGAAAGTAATGACAGAATACCTAAATACAAAATGAGAATGTACAAAATTTTACATATTCTGTATTTAGAAAGTACATTGGCAAAGAAAAAAGAGCAGTAGCATATGCATTCCTACATCACAGAAACTACCCTGAGACTCTCAGAAAGAGCAGAAGCCCCTGATGATGCCTGCTGTATAAAAAGGCAAGCAGCAGTTTCGAAAGATGAGGCAAAATATGTGAATATTAAATCTAGGTATGATTATTGTGTCTGAACTGAACACCATTATTTTTGTTGAGTGCATAGACAAATTAGTAGGTTTTTTTTGGGTTTTTTTTTTTTAGGTAATATTTCCAGAATTCTGTTGTGTCTTAGTTATATTAGCTTAATAAACTGTCTGCTACTATTTGTCATACTTCATGTCTTTGTCTTTTTTTTTAATTCTACAAACAAAAGTTCCCTTGCTCCCTTATCCTTAGTAATACCAGATTTTATTTTACTCTCCTCTTTAAAGGTTATAAGATTTATACATCAGCTCTCCATGACAGATGCCAGAAAACTGAGTTGATATGCTTATTTCTTACTTAATTCTTTTTCACTCTAGAGGTCTAACAGAATTTTAGCTTCTAAGTAAATAACTAGTTTTTTCTTCTAAGTAACTTACTAATGTGAAGGAGTACTCTGAGAAAGAGAAGGTCTGGAGATGGCTCCAGAAAAGGCCGCAGAAAAGGCTGGCGTTGGTGCTCTCCATGGAGGAAATGCAGCACACAAAGCAGTCTGATAATGATGCCCTCTATGTCCCAATGTTTATGAAGAGGTGAAGCATTTCTGGATTAACATAAGCTTTTTAAATGTCAGGATGCCTCTGCCTAACTCTGCTAAGCCTGTCTAAAAATAGATTGTGAAAGAAGATAAAGCAATATGTAGACTGTCATATGTTTGTGTTTCTTTCTGAGTTTAACATCAATAAATAATTATGGCTGAAGCCCTTGTAGTAAAAACTGCTTCACTCTGATAACTCTCCAAGATCACACAACAAGAAAATATAAAACAGTATAATTTTATATACTATCAGATTTACTCAGAGACACACAGTATAAGAGTTTTTGAACTAGGAGGAACAGATGTAGCCGCTTGCTTTCCCAGTATAATTTCATCAGGGCCTACATTGTTACAGTGTCAAAATAACCATAAAAAATAGCACTTTCTTGAAAAGATCATCAACTCTGCCACACTATGTGATTGCAGCTTTTACAGTCTGTAGCAAAGATAGCCCTATGTTGTAATTAATTTTTCTTTAATGTTCTCCTTTTTCAATACGTATTTAGTATTTTACTTGTGAAAAACAGATTAGGATTTTCTTGAGTGTCAGGGGAATTGAGCACTGGAAGTCAAAATGAGCTGGGCACATAAGCAGCAGTAGTTGCTTTACAAAAGTGTACCCTAAATGCCTTTGCTTATGTCAAATGCTAAACTTATCCCCATTGGGAGTTAGGTTGATGGGAAGTTGTCTGTTTAAATGAAACAGTTGTTTTTGTTTTTTTTTTATTTAGTCAAGCATAAACATGTCCTAATTTCATGTATACATTTAGGTTTAAAAAATAATTCTACAGAATTAAATTTTTGCTTCTTGAAATATGTGTCTTTGGCTTAAACTATGCAAACTATTAGAACAATCAGTTGAGAAATAAGATTTTAAAAATTAAAGTTCATGTTTCAGAGTAAAGTTTCTGAATGTAATAAATGCAAGGCTCTTCTGGCTCATTAACAAAAGGAAAAGAAAATCCTTCAACAGGGCAGAAAAAGACTTTGCAGTAGTCCAATAACATCCAGTTCTATATATTTTCATCATTTTTACTATGTCTTGGAAGTATTTTCTCTAAACAAAAGCATTTCTGATTATTTTCTTTGAAGATACTTCCTTTCCATCCTGAAGGACCTTCATGTGAAAAAAGCTTTGGGTAAGAGATGGGGGAATTACAGGGTGCTGAAGGATCCTTTGTCTACTGCAGAAATTCTCTCTCATCAGGTCTGTTTGCCCAGGCAGTGGGCTACAGAGAGGCTTTCCCCCCAGAGGCAACAAGGGCGCTAAGGGGTGATGTGCACTCTCCTCTTGCCCTAAGCAGGAGTCAGAGTGCAGCCAGGGATCATAGCTGTGGAAAACACTAAAAAAACACCTTCAGTGCAGGCTGCCCAAGGACACCTACTATTCAGTCATTTGTGGTGTGGTCTTCTTTACTTTAGCAGCCCACCATAATTAGGTGTCAGAAGCTGCAGAAATTATCATTGAACACCCACCCACTCGCCTGGGGGAAAAAACCCAAAAACCAGACTAACAGGGGCATCTATAAAGGAAAGGAGGACAGAGAGGTGGTGCTAAGACAAATAGCTGGTTCGACCACAAGAACTTGGCCCATACATGAATTATGCACTCATAGCTTATAGATCACATAAACAAATACGAGACTTTGCAAAAACTGCTCACTGGTCATTAGATCCTCCTTGCACTGTTCATGTTTTTTCCTGTGGTGCTAATGCTTTCAGTGCTAGAACTTATACATAGTTCTTATGAAATGATGGTATTGGAACCCCATTGAATATGACTAGTTCAGAACATCTCTGGGCAGCTTGCAAATACCCTTTCAATTCACATTAGTATATTTCCAGTCTGAATTTTCTTTTAATTTTAAAAAAAGGACTTTTAAAAAGAACAAAAAGAAAGTTCGATGTTTCCTAAAGCAACATTCAAAGCAATTAAATGAAACCTTTTTAACAGCATGATATTTTTCATTTTCACTATCACCTCCTTAGCCTTAAGTAAAAACCAAAAGAGGCCTTTGAAAAATGATGATTTTTTATATTTAATAAGTGATCTTTTCATGTTTCTGCTGTTGTATGCTTTTGAGCTATCTAACAACTATGGATATATAGCTGGCAGAAGGGCAAACTTGTCTCATATCCTGTGAAGAGGTGACTACCTGAAGTGTGGGTATGAAAGAAAGTATAAGAATTCTCTGAAAGGTTTTACTACAGAGAATACAGGGCTGAGACCTTCATCTAACCCTGGATGCACATTATTCTTAATAATGCATATCCGCACATTTTTTGCAGACTTTAAGTAGCGAGCTCACTAAAATTGACAATATTTTACAGGAACAGAAAAAAAATCATGTTTCCTGTATCATACACAGTTCTTTAATTTGTGACATATCACTTTTATCTCTCCTTCCTTTAACACCAGATTCGGTTTAATTAAATTTATGTCAAATGAACACATGAAACGAAAGGAAAATCAGAAAGCCTGTGAGTTGCCCATTAGTGAGTCAGTGACTGCACAGTGAAAGGCTGTGGAAGCCTGGCTTACTGCCAGAACAAGCTTGCAATGATGCTCAGAGACACCCATGATGCTTTGAAGGGAAGAACTTAGCTGACCTGAACCTATTCTGTGGAATCAGTCCAAATCCTCATGAGCTGGATTTAAAATCTATAATAAGTCTTCTGTCTTCAACCATTTACCTCTCAAGTGAAAAGAGGGTGTGAAACTACAATACATGCACATAATTAATTAAAATAAATCATTCTTTGTGTAGTACATGCTTTAAAAATTCATCACATTTGAATAATTTTTTAACCCAATAGCAATTTTTTCTCCTTTTTTTTTCTCTAAAGTGGATCTAGAAGTCCTTAAAACATGAAATATCACTGCCTTATTTCCATGCAGTGGAAATAATGTGTGTGGATCATGAGTGCGTCTGTCAGAACTCGGCTGTCTGGGATCCTGAATCTTTGCCGGATTTGACCCATGGATCATGCGAAGTGAAACAGCACACAGCTAATGTACTTGGTGGGTCTGGGTTGAAGACAGTCAGCACTTTTCAGGTGGTACACTGATGGCAAGGTGTAGCTGCCATCAGAGAGTGACTGGCTGACATGGGCTGAAGAGACTGCTAAGAAGGTGCAGACTCCTAGGTCTGTGCCTTAACAATAAAGTCTGTCCTTAGGAAGAAAGTGTTGTGAAACATGGTAGGCTACAGCTCTAATTATTCTGTAAGATTTTGAGGTATGGTCCACAATGAAAATGGTTTGCATGGTCAGCTTAATCCACTCCCAAATGCACAAGCAGAAGCAAGCTCATTTCAGAATAAAAGCCCCTGTACCAGCAGCTGGGCTGAATACCTAGTGAGCATTATGTATTTTATATTCCCTTTCCAAGCTCTTTCTATTATAAACAAAGCCTTATAAACAGGTTAGGTAAGTTTAGACTATTTATTGAAATGTAATTGTCTTCATGCTAGGCAAATCACGCATCTATCATACATGATTTATACAATAGAATAGAATGTAATGCTAAGTGGTAATTTGATAGACTTACTTGCCAGCAAGTAGTGAGACAAAGAATTCTCACAAGAATTCTTGACAGTCTGTATCCAGTTTAGCAGCCGCTAACTCTTGATCCATATCTCACACAAGACAATAAATTAGCTCCTGGAGTTTCAACACCTCAAAATATCAATATTTGGTCAACTTATTTCAACCTGAATTTTAGATTACTATAGCAGAATAAGGCAATATGTTTTTATCTTATATTATTTTAAAGTTAGATTTTTTTTTCAATTCTCCAGACTGAAGGTTATAAAAGCATCTTTCATTATTAGGAAATGTAAATACCAATTTAGTAGTCACAAGAAAGTATAGCTAATCACATTACACCAATTTCAAGAGCCTTCAGAACTGTGACACTTCTTTGCACTTTACTTCTTAGCACTTTGTGACTTGCTACTGCAGGTCAGAGCCCATTCTTTTAGTCAGTCTGACTCAGTGAGATGTACACCTTCAAGTGACATAGAGCTGCTGATCTCCAAACCAGTGCCTGCATTCTGACAGGTTTATGAACAGGTTTAGTGTTGAATCTGGAATAAGACAAAATTGAATAAAGGCATACATCTCCATTGAAAATCTGAATATTTTTTGGAAACAGCAAATTTAGAATACTTACATGTGCTGGAAAGATGAAACAATAATTATTTACATTCTAGAAATTAAGTAGGTCACATCAATACTTTGGTTTTGGAGGACCCAGTGCATCATCGTTATGTGATAGCCTAAATTCAAATAATGGGTTTTTTTAGTTTTCATTTTGACTGAGTCCTTGCAGTACCATATCTGTTACCTGAGAGTAAGATATGTTTTGTGTGTCCCTCTCTGCTTTACTCTTTTAAATGATAAATATAATATACTTGGCATACTTTTACTGTACTTCGTTAACCACTGACCATCCATCCAGTTTTGGGTTTGGGGGATTAGGAAGTTCAAAGAATTTTCAGTCCTTTCTTGTGAGTTAACCTTTTCAATTTTTCTTGCTATGCACATTCTATTTTGCTAAATAGGATTTTTTATAGTATATACAAAATAGGAATAATATAAAGAGAAGGTATTTTCAATATTATTCTCCTTAAAGTAAAATGACTGGGGAAAAAACCCAACCCAAGAATCTAAAGGTGCTAATAACTGCAACTGTAAGCTTATGGTTTACATGATAGAATGGCTGTAACACAAGGCTTCATGAAATGTATGTGAGAATTTTCTATTATATTTAGCTTGATTCTAAAATCTTTGTCCCTTGTTGGTGTTCTAACTAATAAGATTTAAGAAATAGGAACATGCATTCAAGTTCCTCAGATTTCAAACACAGGATGAGTTCAAAGGAAAAAACCCAAAATATTGAAGGTGTCAGAAGACTGATGTCACCAGAAGAAATGGGGTTCATTGTTTTTATATTAATGAGAACCTTCTCTCTTCACAAGTACAGCTGCTGCTTGTACTGAGAAAAACCCTGTCATAGTAATCCTTAAAAAAAGCATTTTTAAAAATGGAATGTTTCACCAGAGAGGAGTTCTGGTGTGAATCAACTGTGGTTTATATCATAAGTGCTTGACATCAAAAGTGTGATAAAAATACTTTTGTCATGAGAAGTGTCAGTTTACATTTTACATATGCAACTTCTAATTTTGCTGCACAGATTTACATAACCACTTCAAAAGTAGTTTATTTCCTGTGGGAGTGGTCCAAACCTCAAAAAACAATACAGAAGATAAGTTGCAGCAGAGGGTAGAAGAAGGCAGTAATAATTCAGGCTGTGCCACTGGCAAGAGGTGCTTTCTATACCACTGACTAGCCTACCAATCAGGCAAAAGGTGTGGCCAGATTAATTGAGATTTGGGTTAATTTGTAGAAGTTTTTGAAGTTTCTTCAAGGATTTTTGATTAGAATTCTTTTTTCCTTACCAGATGTAAAATACAAGCCTTTTTTTTTCACCTTTTATCTCTTCTAGTCTAGAGTTAATGGTAATTTTTTCAATAAAAT
Source organism: Pheucticus melanocephalus (assembly GCA_013398405.1). NCBI lineage: Eukaryota > Metazoa > Chordata > Aves > Passeriformes > Cardinalidae > Pheucticus > Pheucticus melanocephalus. Next base: position 249,406 of record VZSJ01000531.1, on the reverse strand, counting down.
AGACTGTTTATTAGTTTTGTTTCATGTATTAACAAACAAGGACTTGAGTAAAAAATACAGAATTTATCTACACTGTTAGGAAAAAAAATGGAACTCACCCTGTGATTCTTTGCAGATATCTTCAGTAATATTGTCATTTTCAGTTAGAAATTACCAACTTGTTTTTATTCAGGTTTCTCTTTCACTCATAATTTGTAGTTTTTAAATGGAAATATTCCCTAAACAATTTCTAATGTCTTTCTGTATGTCATTATGTTTAACAATATCACCTCCATAGTGTGAGTGACATTCCCAAGCTTAGTTACTAATTGCCTTCAGAACCATCCTCCTTCCTTTTGGAAAAAAATAAACACATGGAAATTATAGGAATATAATTTGATTAGAATTTCTATTAAAAAGTCATGCTTGTAGAAAACAGATATAAACCTCTCTATCAAGAACAGCCTAACCATTGTATATCACCACCTCTCGGATGAAGGAGAAAGACCTTCCTTTACTTAAAATCCATCTCTTATATAAACATCATGGATTTTCAGAGCTGACTTGAGACCTTGACAGCCATCTTGATCAAGATATCTTGAGGTCTTTTCAGACATCTTGACTTGAGAAATTATCCAAATCTCACTTTTTTTTCCATTGTATCACTGCAGCTTTATTTTTCCTTAGTAAATTACTTCTCTGCTGATTTATAGTATAACAGAATAAATTCAGCAAGCTGATAAATGCATGTAGAATATTCTGGGTTAATTTTACTCATTCTTTCTTTTTGTTTTCTTTTTTTTTTAAATTATGTTTTTACAGCATAACTTGTGAAAATGGGACAGCTACTTTTTAACAGCCTGGTTATAAATGAATGTTTTGATGAAAATGTGGATTAGAAAGCTACCTAATTCTATCCAATGCATCCTTGCAAGGCAGGGAATCCTACTGATATTAAGATCAATTGATGTCTCAAACCCTTTTAGACCTACATATTAATTTTCAGACCTACAATATATTTTAAAGGAAGAAATTTAATCTTTGCAAATCAACACAAATAGCTGTTAAAAATGAATTCATTGTTATTCAATGAATTCAATGAATTAGCGAAGGGACCATTGCTACAAAAGACTGAGTGTATATTTTTGATTATTAGAGAGAAACTTCTTATAAAATCTTTTAGTAAAGCTAGCAAGTGAATCAAAGTTTTTAGAGTATTTGTTTTATAGGGATTGTTGGGTTTTTTTCAATGAAGTCATGAAATATGAAGATTCATTAATTAGGGTGAAAAAACCCACCAATTTTGCTGAAATTAAACCCTCTCCTGCATAATGTAATTTCTATGGATTTCTACAGGAATTAAATAATGTCACCACCTAACACTGGCATTCAAATTATTTTCAGATACATTTTATGGATCAAGAAGCATCTCTGTTGGTGAATCATGTCTTCATAAATTCCCTACATCTATTAAACACTCTTTGTGATGGAATTACAAACTGAAATAAACATTATCTTCTTCAACAAAAAAATATTTTTAAGCTTCCAGTCCATTTATGGCTTACAGAAGAAGCTCTGTAACTATGTTTATACACTTCACAGTGTTCCTGAAACAGCTGCTGCCTCAGTTGATAGTACATGATGAAAGAAGCATCTTTTAGTACGTGTTGTTCTTGAACACAGAGTTTTTGCAACAGAAGTACCTCACAAATATGAAATTTAGTGGGAGAAGGAAGAATCGTCAGCTCATTAATTTTCTTTGCAAAGCACCTAAAAGGCTTAGTTTAGAAAATGCTGTTATCTGGGTTAGAAGAAGTCGTAAGTGATGTGTCTCCAGAGAGAGAGAGAGAGAGAGTGTTACATGTTGGTTAATAACATGCAGTGAATTTATGTCTGCTTTTACATACACTATTTAATATCAATGAGATGAGGAAGGCAAATCTGCCAGTGTAATCACTTGAGAGTTTGCAAGTCAGTTGTCATGTTTCAACATACTAAACACATAAGGAAAATGTAGTAGGAAGAATACATTCCTTGTACTGAAAAATTGAACTTTATGACTGATTATGCATAGTTAAATGCCTGCAATTGCTATTTACTGTGAAGAACTCTAGACAACATCAAAAAAAAGAAGAAAAAATACTCCAAGGTAAATGAAGTGATGGCAAAATTCTGTCTTTCTGTGCTGTTTTTGTAATCTGCTTCTATCTGGCATTCTATATGAACACATATTTTTACAAATATTTTATGTGTGAGCCTTGGCATTTTAGCCCTCTCCTGTAGAGGCCCCTTAGTACCATATGCTTCTGTTTTTCTTCATTGCATGATGTGATCTCTTCTGACTGTTACATGCACGTGAAAGGACAGTGGGCTTTTGGGGGAGAAGAAACCATGCTTTAAGAGAGCACACGTCAGTTGCTTTTCAGTCATTTGGAGCTGATTGGATCTGACAAGTGTTGTAGCTACTCATCGTAATGGATGTCTCTGCTTTAGCAGAGGAGAGGTGAAAAGGATGTAATTCCCGGTGGAAGAAGGCAACATGAACTATTATTTAATTACAGGCTAATATAAAAAACCCTAGTAATCCCTCGTTGGTTTCCAGACTTGTCTCTTCCTTTCTCTACAAGGCAACAATCAGGGCTTTTAATGCAGCACTGACAGCTATGCCAATTAGGAAAATAGCTCGTAAAAGATGTAATAGGCTCATTCCTTTCTTTTTTGAAGCACAAAGATCTGCATAACATGCAATCAATTCTTGAAATCTAGAAATCACTCATATTCTTGTACTTTGTTTTTCTTAATGCACAGCTTGAAATAACAATTCCATGTTAGACTGCAACTTTGTCTCAGATTTGAAGGTTGCTTACTTTTGTCATCAGGAAAGCTTGATTACTTGTCTGACTGAATGCCTGCAACTTATTTTGATTCAGTTAAAAACACCTGGCTCAGTTCTCTGTGCATCTGAGATTCACAGGTTTTTTTCTTATCTAGAGAAAAAGAAAACTTTTATTTGTTATGTCTGCTTTGCAAATAGAAGGCTTGTGATCATTTGCTTCATCTTCATTATGTGCTTCATGTGTGTCTGGGTAGTAAAAGACAGCAGTGTCCAAAGTGATCTTTAGGCTTAAACACTGCAAATACAGTCAAGATTTTACGCTCATAATTAAATGGGAACTACAACTGAGATTTCATAATTTAGAGAAAATTGAAAAAAACCCAAATAAACAAGTAAATAATAAAATCCCCAAGATTTCAACAAACAAACATCATCCCTGCAATCCTTGCTAGTTACCACCCAAGGTAAATGCACTGTAGTATCTAAGTATGTAGATCTAAGCATGGATCCTTACTTGCCAAAATAATTTTCAGTCACAGATGCACATTCCTGTGCATTGCTGGGTTTAGACATATTTATTGCTATGTTTTATTTTTCCTTTAACTAGTGTAAGGACAACAGGAGGTGTTCTACTAAAGCTAGCATTAGCATATGAGTGTTAAAGTGATACCAAAACAACATAACCCTAAGATTTATCCTACACATAAAATTTTAGAAGTCTTACCATAAGACAAATAAATCAGAATTAAATAAATAAATTTCTTAGGGAACAAAAAAGAAAAAAATTACTCTTCCTGTATAAATAGTCTTTTATTTCACAAGCTGCTGCACAGGAAAATGTCTATATAGGAATTTATTAAATGTCTCAATATAAGTGGCTAGATTCTCACTCTGGGTGCAATCTGTGAAAAAAACAATGCCATACCACAGTTAATTATTGTGTTTGCACAATTTTCAGATACAGTACTTCACAAAACATGCAACATTCACCACACATGTATGTACTCACTTGCCGTTTTAAAATAGAAGTTGCATTTCATTTAAATAAAAAGGTCGAATTTTTAAAAATAACTTTATTAACCCACTTTAAGCTGACAAGGAAAATTCACCACTGAGTATCTGCCACATAAAAGACCTCTAAAACTCAATAGAGACCAAGTGTTATGCATCTTTTCCTGGTGTTACACTGCCTTAGATCTTCCAGTTGTGCATTTCATGATGCATTTTTTTAGCACCAACATGCAATAGAGCCTGAGATAAATGGATTTTTTTTCCTTTCAAAATCCAATTTCCAGAAATAGCTATATGAACCAATGACATGAATATTTTGACATGTAATTCTTTTTTACTATCCTTCATTCACTTAAAAATCCATATTTCTCCTTTATTTTGAAATTTGCAGAAGTAGAAAGCTATTCTCCATTCTAGTCCATTTCTTTTTGAACTTGAGGCATTTTTGAGTTGGCATAATGCATTACAATGCGTACTCCAAGGAGTGATACAGAGAGTGATCCATACATGAGCTGTCAACTGATACCAAATATTCATTGTAAATGATTGGCTGCTGTGGAGTATCTCCTAAACCTCTCTGCACCTGAAAATATTCCTTGAGAAGATTCAAATCTGGCACAAATTTTATCAATAGACTCAACTTTTCCCCCTTAAATTAAAGATACGTGAATGTCATTCTGAGCATCCATTTCAAACAGAGATAGCAAAAGAGGAGCAGTTTGTATTAGAAAACCTGACCAGGAAGAAGTATTCCCTGAATATTTGAAAACTAGGTTGAAGTTCCCTTGAGAGTGAATCAACAGTCACAAGAAACAGAAGAGCACAAACTTTGTTCGTTGCTTGTCTTGTGTCAAGAGAAAAATACAAAGATGATCCGCCAACAGCAAAAGGGAAAAGAACTCAGGGGAACCAAAAGAGGCAAGGCTGGACTATGCACAGCAGGAAATAAAAAGAAGTTGAAAACAAAGTATTTGGAAAGAACAAGGTGTAATTCACATATACTTCCAAATTCTTGATATCACCTCTCTATTTCTGCTATTGGGCAACATCCATGTTCTGAGAGAGTGTAAACAAAAGAGGAAGGAGAAGCTGATCTCCTTTCAATGAAACAAATTTTATTTTGAACATTAATGACAGCAATTTTTTCCTCCTCAATCAGGATGAATAATGGAAATGGCTAGCTGGTTTTTAAGGCACAGAACATGGCTGGGAAATTTGGCCAAAACTGGGGAAAAAAGAGGAAAACTGACAGAAAGAAAATTGTAGGTTCTTTGTCATGCATAACACAGGGAAACAGCACACCTCATTGTCTGGGAAGCAGAACCACAGTGCCAGGCCTGGAGCCGCATCTCAGGGGACTGAGTGGCTCTCAGCTGGCTTTTGGGGAAAACGGAAGGAAGAAGTGCAAAACACTGTCCATCCTTATGTTTCCTCCCATGTAAGCAGTGCCGTATGGTGTGTGCTGCAGAGGACACTGAGGATGTACTATCGTGGAAAAGCAGGGTGTAATTCCTTTGACAAAGGCGATGCACCCAGAGGAGTCTGGCCAAACTATCCTCATCTGCCATTCCTGTAGCTCAGGGCTAAAGCAACCATAGGCGTATTAAAATTAACTGCCAGACAGTTGGCAACCAAGAAAACATAAGCAATATCAATTGAGGGATGTACCTTCAGGGAATACTTTTCACATCCCGCCCCTCAGAACTGACCTTCAGGGACAACCCTTCACGACAAATTGGATGCTGATATACTTGCACTTCTTCCTTCCGTTTTCCCCAAAAGCCAGCTGAGAGCCACT
>VZSJ01000531.1:120859-243382 GCA_013398405.1 Pheucticus melanocephalus | reverse complement strand
TACATGGGAGGAAACATAAGGATGGACAGTGTTTTGCACTTCTTCCTACTATTTTGGACAGATGGCAAGTGTTTATGCCTTTCCATGTGGCTGCACACTGGACAAGATGATCAAGACAGATGATTTATAATGGAGCTCACTGGAGATCAGATTCAGTCTACAGTGGCTTAATTTCACTGGAATGCCCATAAATTGGGGCTGCTCTTCATGGCTGGCTAACAGGATCCCTTTGAAACAGCTTTGAGCCAGACACCACGCAGCATACATAGATTACAGATGCACCTCTTATTGTGCGGGACTTTAAACATTTCTGAGCTGCTTACCTATATATAAAGTTAGAATTGTGTGTGGATTACTGCTGCTTTTCTTTTTCCTTCACTGCCAGTTGTCCAAAGATATTAAACATATAATGTATTAGGCAGCAGGGTTTGATTGTGCCAAGGAACACGAGAAAAGGAGCACTGAGGACAGTGATGGGAAGGGAAAGGATCCTGTCAGCTCTGGAGAGAAAGCATGACATAAACGAACCTTTTCTGTTCAGAAAAGCTGAACAGCCTGGTATAATCTCTGAAAACCATAGTAGAAAGTATGCAATTGAAGACTGAAGGCTCAAGCAGAAATCCAGAAAAAAAACCTTTGAGATTAACAAATGCTCTTCTAAATCATGAAGCAGAGGGTCCTTTCCTCATTTTTGGGTCCACTCACAATCCAAACAAATCTGAAAACATTTCAATGCATGGCAGTTGGTCAACAGTGTGGAAAAACCTCATTTACTAACTGGCCAGACAGTTTTAAAACCTTCAGATTTTTCTAAGTCTAGGTTATTAACTGTCTGACTGTAATCACATCTTCACCATAGGGAGCTTCAAAAGCTTTTCATTTGCATTGAATCAGTTGCCTTCCTCCCTGTCTTTTTTCCCTCTGGAAATAAGCTTAAATAATTCAACAAAATGCACACATGGCTAGTGATTATTGAACCATTCTGAAACACTCAAGGCAAATAGACCATTAGGTAGCAGGAATTAGAACTTTCCTTGCAGTCATTGGGAGAAAGATGTATACATATGTAAGCATAACCCTTGTCTCTCTCACAAGTGAATGTGTGTGTGCGTGTGTGTGTGTGTGTGTGAGTGTGTGCCAGAGGATGTGCAGAGGGCTGCTTACAAGCATTTCCTTCTCACAGCGACCCTGTGACCATCCAAAAAAGTTTTTGAAACAGCGTTCAGAGACTATGTCAGAGATGAGCCATGACAGTTTATGGTGAGTAGAGTGGGAAATTTTGAAGGTAACAAAAAATTCTTTCTTGTAACACTACATCTTTTCACTCTGACAGGGAATGACATGTTTTTTCATGCTACGCGTTTGTGTGAAGACATCCTAGGATGCTGGCAATTAATTCTTTAAGCTATGTATACACACGCTTGTATCCCTCTACCAAAGTCATGTATGAGAAAACACACAAAAAAAAGATAAAACAAATCTATGTGTTTATTTAGGTATTTATTTTAAATTGAGTTTAATTTAATTATTTCTTTTTAATGCTTTAAATGGATGACAGTATTTAATTTATCAAATTGAACTGTTTAGAGCAACTAAAAAAGTAGAAAAGGCAAGAAAATCTCAGCTCAAAAGCAAAAAAGACAGCTTTTCACTGCATAAAAAGTTATGGTTGTATCCAATATTTCTAGACTGAGTGTGTTACTCAGCCTTTGGCTTTCCTCCATTTCAGTAGAGGTTCTGTCCTTACTGCTCTGCAATGGGAAACCTGTGTTAGACACATCTATATGTCAGTGGCTACTAGAAGAAATGAGAAGAAACAAATAAGCAAATCTAGCTTAAAAAATCTCAAAAAATTAGTCTCTGTGATAATATCAACCTTTAGAGTAGTTAATAGGAAAATGAGGGGAGTGTCATGAGGCACCTGATAATGCTAAAATTACATTTGTGCCGAGATACAGCTTCTTATTCAGGAAAAGACGAGCCAGTACACAGTGACAAAAAAATATCCCTGTGTTTTAAGGACAAACAGTACACTTGTTCCCTAGATGCATTTCATTCTGACATCTGTTATATGGGCACATATAAGGTGAAAACAGATAAAGAAGTAATGTCCAGAAACACATTACATGAGGTCAAATCTGATTAGTATCCCTCATGTGGATGTGAACTAGAACAGAAATGTTAGATACATAAATACTGAAATCCAGGCAAAACTTCTTGGCACAATTCCACTTCTCCATTATGTAGAGAGACACACACATATATATGTACAACACTGGTTATGCTGGTATCACATATTTCAGTTAAGGTTTTTCCCTGTGCTTAAGACTCAGACACCTCAGTAACAGGCACTGGGATCCCCAGCTGCATAAACAAGTCTTTTCTTGTCACTATTTAGGAAAATAGGCAAGAGAGATTTAAGTGTGAAGGCCATGACCCAAGAATACTGCCCTCCAATCATTACTTTTCTAAATATATATGCACTATCAGTTGTGATATTAGAATCTAGAAAGAAAAGTGGGACTGGGAACCAATATTGCCCTTTGAAGGTGAGTGTCTATTTTGTGTATTGAATTTTTTATAAAATTTAGTTATGGCTATGAATAATAGCATATTATAATTGAAATAATAGGAAATAATTTGCATCATGTTCCTTTTAATTTTAAAAAGTGTTGTACTCCTGAGCATGTTAAATTAATTGCTTGTCTATTTCTGTTGAACAATGCTGCTTGCTGACGACTAGAAATAAATCCTGTAATAATAACCTTCAAGCACCACTTATATTTGATTGATGTGTGGCATACATCCAAGATGCTCTCACCTGAGTGTCTTCATGGGTGAGATTCTTTCATGAGAGAGGTTGCTCTGCAAAGCAGTTCAATGCAATGTGATTTTAAAATGCTTTTAAAGTGCACTTTACCAGCCTATTGAGGATCAGCCTAAAATAATTATCAGTAGCCTGAACTTCACTATGGCTCTAGTATAGCAAGGGAAAGGAAATTCAGACAAGAAAAAGAGATATGACAAAGTAACAACCCTGTGTTGCTGTGGTAAATAAAAATCACACTGATTGTATCATATCAAGATTGCATTTCATCACTGCCAGTTTACTGACTGACCTTTCAGAGCTACCACGATCATATGAAATGATGGTGGAAAAGAATTCAAATTCTCATATTTAAACTCATAGTTTAAAATAATGAGAAACGCTGTTGCTCTACAAACATTTCTGGATTAGAATTTGTCAGCTCGTAGTCTGAAGAAAGAATCATCCCAATATGTAGAAATATCTGTGTTGAATAGGTGAATGGAGTAAAAGAAAGGAATCACAGATTTATGCTCAAATTGTTGGCAAGTCTATACCTGCAGAAGTTAGGACACGGCAACAAGGATTTACTGTCACACTGAAAATCAAAATATGGACTCCAGGAGTGCCATCTCTTGCTTCAGCATTTATTGTGCTGATATTCTGCTTGTCCTGTGAGAACGAGGTGACCTAAGTGAATTCAAGAGAGCTGATTTTCCCTTTGTAATTTTCTTCTGAGAAAACTTTTCCCTTCATGTTTGTGTGCAGTCTTATCTTTTCCTCCTGTTATGACTCGCCTCTGAGGCAGGGTAGCTCAGGTTCCTCATAATATATCCGTGGGATCAATTAAAGTGAAAAAAACTGGAGTGACAGTTGTATGTGTATAAGGCAGATTTATCTAAAATAAAAGGAGTCATGCAGCCATTTTGATTTATTTCTGTAAATGTGTAAAATGTCACATGTAAAATACATAAGGAAAAGAAAGAAAAAGAGAGATAAAAGTAAATAATGGAGAAGAAAGGTATCATAAGCCATGAATCCAGTAACTTGATTGCTGCAATTTTAATGTCTGCGATCAGAGTAATGGCTGCAGTCTTGACCTCCTGGGTGTGGGGGCCCACAAAAAAAAAGTTTTTCAGATTTTTCAAATACATTCAAGTTAGCATGGAAATGCCTGGATCCCTCTGTAGGGGGGCAATTCTTCATGTCTGATGCAACATTATGGAGTATGCAAAATATACTGATGAAAAGTTTCCAGAAGGGCTGGGGGGGAGTGGGGTGCTGCTCTAGCTCTAGGGTCCTTGGTGGGCCTTAAATTTCTCTAGGTATATGCTTGCAGTTTGACCCCTGAGCAAATGTGCCTTACCATGAGAACGGGAGAGTGGGCATTAAAAAAGCCCTGCTCCGCATGTGGAGGATGTGCTTCCCACCATCCTTTCTCCTTGTTTGGTCTGAAAACAGTTTGTTTAAGATATAACTTTCCCAATTGTCCTGAGTGCAATCAATCACAGAGCTACCTAGGCAATTTTCAGGTTGCCACACTTCCCAGGCATCACATCTAGTGTCTCACTTCACCCCTGCTCTGCCCCCCAAACTTTTCCATTTGTCCAGTCAACTAGAATTTAAGTGGAATGAGATTCAACCAGTACTCAGTACTAGAGCAAAAGGACAAAATTCACGGCCCTAAAACTATTTGATATTTGCACTGAGTTTAGGACAACTAAACTTCAAGGTTAAGCTGACCTAAAGCCTAGGAATACACTAGGTCTAAGGAGTGTGCATGCACAATATGAGGGCACAGCTCTTGCCAAGTTCGACAGGCTGTTGTGAGTTTTATCTCCTTCACTTTTGGTGAGGTTATTTGATGTAGAGGCAGATTTTGGCTCCCATTCAGCTTATCTCATGAAGCTGTCTGCCAAAAGAAATGGCTGAAACTGTATGTTATTAATAACAATGCCTCAAAACTTCACACTAAGCTCTGCAAAACCTCAAAGTTTTGAATCTCATAAAAAAATCAATTGATTTAATCTCATCACTTCCTATTTTTCTATTTATTTGCAAGACATAGAAGAACATTCTATTTAATTAAAAAATAAAAAAGGAAATAATCTAAGGAAGTTTTACAGAACAAAGAGGTTCACCTGGATTTATGTGTGAATCCAAATTGCAACATACAAATATTCAACTTAGATTAGTCAGGAGTACGTGCCCTGTTGTGTGTTACTGGTCAATTTTGCATTTCCTGTCAAGATTATGAAATGGAATTATACCTTGGGCACTAATAGCTGAGATTTTCCACTGCTAATTAGTAATGGAAGTTTTGAATCCCAGCTCATTTTGTCATGGTGTTCATATTATGCAGACCCACAAATTTTGCTACAGTCATCAGTTTGACATATTACCTGTAACTCTGCTAAGACAGAAAAATAAAATATGTCTCTGCTCTAATGTGGATGCAATGTGATATCATCTAGCCATTCACAAATATATTTTTCGGAATTGTACTCTTGCCTTTTATAGGCCTCCAACCTCTGGTGATTAAACAACATGCAAAATTAAGGCATTTTTCTAAGTTGCAAGTGTTTGACCTCTGGAAACAAAAAATGATATCAAAATCCTAACTCTGTTTTCCTCACCTCTCCAAATTCAAGGCAAACCTTCTGAAACCTGTAAGGTATGAAGTGGTTCTAGTTTCCAAGACTGTTAGAGAAGAAACATTACTCATTTTCCAAATGCAAGAACTGAGAGGCAGCTTCCGGAATGTTTAGGTTTTGTATATAATTCCCTGCTTACTCAGACTCCTTTTGGGGGTTTGCTTTACACCATTTTAGCAAAGAAGGTTTTAATCAGATGGTATGTTAGGCCCAGTTGATTAATTACTCTGTTATTGAGGCAGGATTGTACAGGGGTTTAATGCTAAGAATCATCATCTCTAGTCCTATCTCCTGCCATCATCTGTCAGATTATGCTTCATTACCAGCCCATTCACTTTCCAGACTGCTCAGACAAATAAGGAGCCCAGTTGTCAAAAAAATGTTTTTCATTTTTGCCAATTATGGAATAAAGAATTAACAAAAGATGATAATTTTGTCTCCTCTATGGTCTGGTATTAAAAGAGACAGCTCCTGCAATTCCCACTTGGAAACAATTCCATAGAGAGCATAAATTGATACACTGAGATTTGGTGGATCCTTAGTGGCCTTAGAAAAGTGTGTATGAAGAAAAGTGAGGATGGTGGTTTGGGTTTTTTTTTTAAATTTGTCTAACCCTGTTTCATGAGTAAAGATTGTTCAGGAAGAATTGCAGTATCTCATCCAGAAATGCACAAGTTTTGTTGTCACAAATTTAAATAATGGTAACAGAATTATGTTGAAATTGTGAATAAAATTCTGCTTCCATTTGCCATAACAAAAAAAAAAAAAAGAAAAGAAATTACTAACTTTACAGAACAAGAATAGTTTATTAAAAGTCCTTATTTTAAATACTTGCAAGTGGGTTTTGTTGCCTTTGTATTTTCTTCTTACTGGCTAATTTCTTCAGATATCTGCTGAAGGATGATTATTATAATTGCAAGTGCTTCCTGAAAGAATGTTTAGATGATGAAGTTTCAACAATTGTAAAAAAATTGTTGATTTTTTTCTGTTTCTAGCACATAACACAGCAATATTGTAAGCTAAAGGATCTACTTTACTATGATACATATAAAAATATATGTTTTCCTTCAGTTAGTTGTCTGCTTGACTGCCTGTTTTCCAACAACACACCTCTTGATATGAAGAATAATGCTAATGCTAAAGAAAACCAGGCTATTTATTCACGTTAAAGAAAAATTCAGTAGGAAAAGATTATCACAGAGAACATTAGGCTCCCTTTACTGCCTGTCTGCTTCTTGATTCTGAACATAAAAGCTCGAAAATTGAATGCTTTCTTTGTAGAGATGAGATTTTAAAATTGCAAGCCTAGCACACTCGAAAGGGTTGAGCATCTGGAAGTCCTGTTTACCTCAGATGTTTTGTTCTGATATCACCTGAGACTGCATTTCAGATATTGCAAGAATAACCAAACTGTAATTTAGTTATCAAAATCATGTCAGAACACAAAGCAAGCCAAGTGACAAAAGGGTAATCACAGTTATCTGGATTGTTCTAATTTTGGAACAATTTTTCCTTTTTAGTTCCACAGCTATATTGTTTCTATGAACAGGGGGATTTCAGAAAGAAACATTAGCACTTCCCAATATTCCTTAAAGAAAAATCTCTTTAATAATTAAAAGTTCTCAGTTTAGATCCTTTCTTTGCCCAGCTTTTTGCCACAAAAAGTGATAAAATTCATTAATTTGCTTTATATTATCTTTTTATAAGTTCTTATTTTTTTTCCATTTTTTTTTCAAACTTTCCAAATTAAGAAAATATGGCAGCAGGAAACATGGCATTAAATTTCCTTTTTATGATATTTGATGAACATTTTTTTCAAATCTTGGTTTTCCAAAGCATTTTGGTTGGTTGGGTTTTCCTGGACAAGATCTTCACATTTTTAAATGATAGCAAGTATTAGAGTGCAGATTTTCTTCCCTTGTACCTCCTGGCCTTTGCTGTCTGAATCGTGGCATTAACAGCACAAAGACAATAGTTTGAGGTATTTAAGCAGACAAAACCATGTAAAATGTGATTATGAAGGAAACAGAGTAGAGAGCCAAAGGCACTGGGAAGGAGTGATGGGAGATCAGTTTTCTCTGGAAGGACTACCTGAGAAAGAGGAGAGATGTACTGATGAGATTCCCACAGGGCAACATTTCACAAAGAAATACATGATCAAATTTGTCAAAAGCAATTGAACAGCTATGGATGAAGACAGACTAGACATCCTGAGGGAGAAAAAGACCTTGACAAAAGGAAATATAGCAAAATGTCTGAGTGTGGGCATTATGAGAAATCCAAAAAGGGACTAATGGGAGAGTGGTCCTTCCTGGTTGCAACAGATGAATAGGTGAAGTAATTAGGGTGAGGAAGCAAAGAAGCAACAAAAGGCAAGAGAATGAAAAAAGAGAATGAGGTTATTACAGGGCAAATGAAAAAGAAAGTAAGGAGAAATAAGGGGAGAAATTTCTGATCACTTAGGGGTTGATGTGCTGTTCTTCTGGAGACATTCATGTCTTGAACAAGAGAGACATTGTCTGAAGATAGGGAAGTACTAGTTATGGAGTTGGTACCTTCAGGAAAAATCAGAATAAAAAGACGAATCATGGATATAAATTCTGTAATAAGTTATTGTGCCTGAGACAGACAGGATGAATCAGGACAATCATCGGGGACTTGTTATTTTACCATGTTCCATAACAGTAGAGCTCCACAAGAAAAAATAAAACCACCTTAATTTTTATGGCCTGTGGATAAACAGAAAAGAGCTCTAATGCCTGTTTCATTCATGCCAATGCATTCATCAAATAGTGAATATTGTGGGTATTAATGCTGAAATCTTGGCAGAGGAACACACTGTGTGCCTCTGCCACAAGAGTGAGATGAAATACTACAGGTTAGACATGACTGGCACAAGGAATGGTTAGAAATTTTTTTTCCTCATTTTCTGTGCAGACCCCACAAAAATTGGTGATGCTCCCAAGAGCAGCTCACATTTATAAGTCCATTAATTGTGACAGGACAATATGTTCTTTCGTCTCAGAAGCTCCTTCAGAAGAGCACAAAGGAGGCTTCCATGCTCCTTTCCACTCCATCCTACAGACACTGAGGCTTCATCTCTCATGCTTTCCTCTAACACAGGGAATCTAGGCCATTCTGAAATGGTGTTAAAAAAGCAGATGAACAAACAAAGCCAATGAGAATTCCTCTTTTACTTCTTAAATAGCTAAAAAATAGAAAAAGTTTTATAACGGGATCAGGTATTTCTCTACCTTCCAGATTATTTATAGCCAAGACTGTTATCCATAAATATGCATCTAACTCATGTTCAGCACAGAAAATAGTAGAAATTCTATGATGTAGCAACAGTGAAAACTCTAAAGAACACTTCAAAGTATTGTGACTTAAATAATTTGTATAATAAATATTTGTGTTCATTTGGCATGATATGGGTGCAAATTATTATATCTATTCATACGGCACATGGGCTACAAAATCAGTGATCCAGAATATGGGATCTTTTGACAATGTACTGGGTGCCTGATTTTTCATTTGGCATTTATTTTCTTGCACCTGTGTAGCAGTTAGGTTCTTTCACCTCTTCATTATAATCTCCATATCTTTTTAATGTATCTTTTACTGCTCCATTCACTGGCTGTAACTCAGCATCAAACCAGAACTGGGTTAAATAAGTACTAGTTGGAAAGCACTTCCATAAATATGTCACACAACAAGGTTTCCATCTTGATTGCTTTTAACTTGATGACATAATAGTAGCAACTAAACAGTGAACACACTTATTTCAGTGAACATACTTATTTCTTTAAAAAGAAATAAGTATGCAATTGTTTCTTTCAGATTCACCATAAAAACAGTGAATACAGGTCATTCTAAACTGTGAATTTCAAAGAATTTACTTATCATCTTTGGAAGTACCATTTCACGAAACTGAAATTTTTATCATTACGAATATCTTTCTTCCCAAGCCAGTTTTTAGGTTCTATATATGGCTGCATGAACAAGAGCAATTGCAACTGAACAAAAAATTATCAAATAACTGGTAAAGATGTTATTTAAAATAGCAGTCATAGCAGCCAAGGAATTCTGCAGATTGATAAAACTGGGTTAGAAAGACAGAGGAAGTTTGCATAAATGAAAATAAAAGGGTTTATAGAAACACAGAGGAATTTCTTCCTACTCCTTGTTTAGAGGAAGGGATTATGTTTGCTTATTTTCTGAATAGGATTGATCAAATTTTAGGAAGAATAAAAGGGAAAAAGACTGCACCAAAGTTAACCTGGTTATAGAAAGGGCTATATGAGGGTGACTCAAAAAGGAAGAGAGGATTTAGTGAAAAATATTTTCATATTCACTTGAATCTACACAGAGTATTTGCAAATGTCAGTCACTAACTACACATATAAAAACACATTTGGAGACAGAGGGCCATATTTGTTCATATTCTTTCCTCTGATCAGAAACACCTTTTGTTCCACATGAGTTTGTATTTCAGTGAGGATACAGAATATTTAAAACTTATTAACAATCCCTGCAAAGCTATTTAAATGAAAGCATTTTTAAGCCATTCTTTAACACAAGGATGACATAGGAGACAAATCAGATGAGCACTTAATGGCTTCAATACTGTGAAACTATTTTGTGAGACTAATGTTGCTGCATTGACTCTACATAGTTTTTTTAATGATACAAGTGCAGCTTTAATAGGCAATTTTATTAGCAGAAGAGAATTTTCTCACTGCAAAAAAAAACCAGATGTCTTCCTTTTGCCAGTCATAGTACATTTTTTTTCTTTAAACTATATGAAGGTCTGTGTTTTGCTACTCATCTCTCACTGAAAAATTTAAGATTCTCTGCCTATTCAGAGTTATATCATTAGAAATTCAGTAACCACAGATGAAATAAAAACCATACTGCAGTAATGATGTTATCAAATCACAAAGTTTTTCTTTCAGAAATCTCTTAAAGCTTAGTGAAAAACTTGGAAAGTAATCCTAATCACTGGGGATTTTTTTCAAAGACATTTCCTCACTTAGATAATGGCAAAAATCTCAAATTGCTAACCAAGGCAAAGACAAACACTACAGTCTTTCACAGGTGCTTCATTTTAAGGTCATACATATATAGACTCTTCTGAAAGTATCTCAGTTGAAAAAGGAAGATACTGTATTTTTGAAATGGACACATTTATGACATTTTTGGCCCTTATTTCTGAAACATTGAATACAGATTGTGATGCTAATAATGCAATTAAACGTGTGTGTTTATATGCTAGCACACAATACACAAACAATAGGATAAGAATGTATATGATCCCTTAGCTACTCAGCAGATTTTT
This sequence comes from Pheucticus melanocephalus, assembly GCA_013398405.1. Lineage (NCBI taxonomy): Eukaryota > Metazoa > Chordata > Aves > Passeriformes > Cardinalidae > Pheucticus > Pheucticus melanocephalus. The sequence continues at coordinate 232,584 of VZSJ01000531.1, read as the reverse complement.
AAGGATACTGCTAAACAATGCATAACAACTTTTAAAAAAATTTTAGTGAAGTTTTTCGCCTTTTCCAGTAACTCTCCTTCTCCTCTCTCTGTTACTTCTCTTTTCCTTTCCCTATCACAGAAATCTTGATTTCTACATGAAGCTGATCTCTACCTTTTTCTGGAAGACCAGGAATTTCACCGTTTCTTTTTCCTAGCAAATTTCTTCAGCCATCTGTTCTAGGTATTTCTTCCTCCTCCACATCCTGAGGACTTCTGAGGCTCCCATGGAAGTAACATTTGTTGTCACTGCCCTGCTTTTCCATAGCCTTGAGGACAGTAGAAGTTATTCTTGTACCTTAGAAAGAAATGACAGAAATTCCATTACTGAAAGACTAGAGTACATATAGAAAGAAAATGGAGGAGGGAAAATAATGTCTTTATGGTGCAGGAGGATAGAAGGTCATAGTTAACGAGGCTGGGAAGAGAATATTTATTTAATAGGAGGCATTGGACATGAAAATATCTCCAGCTAGACATTCCAGAATGTCACTTTGGAAATGGTAAGGTATGCTAATAAAGTCTTCCTGGAAGCATTAAATCTGACCTCAAACACAGAGGTTGACTAGAAAAATTACCTATCCCAATCTTAGAATGAGAAGCTCTTATTTGTCCCAGAATTATTCAGTGGGACTCAACACAAATATTTTCTTGATGTATAGAGAAATGGAGAAGTGGATGATCATAAAAGATTAGGACCCTCACAAATGTTCCATGACCCGGGTAATATTATTGCATCAATAATGTTTGTTGGGAAAAGTGGCCTTGAGCAGATAAGTATTTTTGTTTTTAAAATCCTATGATTATTGCTGACTGCAAAAGATGATTGGAAAATAATAGTGCCCAAATTTCCTTGAGGTCTGACTGTGAAGATATCATTCATACTGCAACTTCACTCAGTTTGAAGACATAGAGCTCCATAAAATTCAATATTTGTGTTAACTACAGATTTTTCTTTCTCAACGTCAAAATGGTTAAAACAAAGGCATAATGTAGACTTGTTCAGATTTGGCCTGCAAATTCAGAAATCTGGAGACACTTAACTTGCTAATTCATCTTGTAACATACTTTATATAAAGAAAAAAGAATTAATGAAATAAATTACTTGAAAACATTTATTTTCTAATCTGTCTTTATGACATCTTTCAGAGTCTTTGGCCTCTGACACGAATGTTTAAAACCAAGGAAAAAATAATTCAAAGCCCACCATTGAGAGGATGGATTAGATACCAAGAAATTCAAATTTCTTCAATTGTGTAATCTGCATTACTTAGTAGAGCAGGGAGCCAATTAAGAGCAGTCCCCTATTCAGTTTAATTAGGCTAACTACAGGTGAGGGAATCATATAGGAAAGGGAGGGGCATTCAATAGAGACTCTTTCGTGTCATGTCTCTTCCACTCTGACAGAGCTAAAGAGATCTAGTTCTTGACTTTTTACCCTCTTAATTCTAGAAAGTAAACAAGTCACACATTTTATATTATTGAGATTTTTGAAATTGAAAGCCCGAGGCATTCTGTCGGATGCTAAGGGGAGAAGGGAAAGGGAAAGATGGGAGGCAGCTGCTATATTCGTTCTTTCAAATCAATGACACCTCTATGATATGTATAACCCTTAACTGCAGCTTTCTTTTATGCTTAAATATTCAACAAGCTCACATAGCTCTTTGCTAAGCAGACCAGAAAGAAATACTTATTTTGTGCTCTGAGCTGCATTCTAGTGCCAAATTAGAGACTACAGCTAAAGCTGTACATTACAAAGCTGAAAAACATGCAAGGTTGAGACAAGGGACATTTTTCTTTCAAAGGTGTCCATCAAAGTAGGAATTACATTCTGGCATCATAACTCCAGTGACCATTCTTCCTATTGTAGATCTTTGAGTCTATGCCCTTCCACTTTACTGATATATTGATAGGCACAGATGATCAGAATGTGGGGAGTGTACAGGTAATGAAAAAAAACCAAACGAAAAAAGACGAAGAAGTACACATAACTAGCCATATTCATTAAGAAAACATAAAGACAAAAAAAAAGAAAGAAAAAAAAAGAGGAATGGGAGAAAATTAGTACCTTATAGAAAATTAATAAATCAACACTCACACTTGAACTTCGACAAAGTCTGTTCTCTCCAGTTTATTATCATCATACTTGACAGCCTCAGGATCTACTTACACAGAGGAAGGAAAGTATTGCTTACATATGGGACAAAGACACTTTCACTTCAGTTTCATTTCAGAAACACCGATTAAATATTTTTTTCCATGAAGCATTTAATCTTATATCATCCTGTAATTTTCGTAGTTTTTACAACCAGAACATCTCATGATGTCCAAAAATGTCTTCTCAAACAGTGGAGGTCACATAAATTCTTAGGCTCAGGAGTATTCTTCACTGTTTACACAGCGTGGGCAGCGTGCACTCCAAAGGCAAGATACATGATGGTATACACTGTGCCTGGGAGAAGAGATCAGGTTGAACTCTCTGCTGTTCTTTTCTCCTTCCATTGTGACAAATAATTCTTGCAAAACAATACACAAGGCACAATGTTCTCTTAGAATAACCTTCCCCTTCTTTTTCTTCCTGTTGGCTGCATCTCTGAATCTCAGGATCCTACACACAGTAATTTTAAAATTTAAAGTGTCAGTGCTCCTTCCCTTTAGAGAACAGGAAAATCCCTGTTAATTACATGGAAAGTATAACTGGTATCCTAAGGAGTTCACGCAAATCCCTGCTACTAACAATGTTCACATTCACATATCCTTTCCTTTTCTACTCCCCTTATTGACTCAGAGCTTCTTTAATGTGAGGTTGCCAATGAGTTCTCAGATCATTAGCTAGCATTAAGTTATGCCTTTGAACTAGTCCTTTTTTTAGACTACATGATGATTACAGCTGAAGATCAACATGAGGTAACTAAAATAATACAGGGTAGTCCAAGGCTACCAACCCTGCACAAGTTTGAGAAGAGAAACCATATACAAGAGCGTCCTATTTTACTTTTTAATAGCAATGCTGTTGTCAACACTAAAGGCAGCTTTATGCATAATTTCAGGGTTTTTCCTTGCCTGATGAAACTATCCATACCCATATGCAACATAATAGAAATGACAATAAGAGTGTGTCTGGTATTCCTGGAAAATTAAAATTCTTAGAACCCGCTTTACTGAAGAAGCTCCAAAAGAACATCTATCTCCACTACCTGTTTTTAGACAGAGCAGAACAACATTTGATTTCAAAACTTACATCAAGACCTATGCTAATGTATTTTCCTCAGCTATTAAGAATCAGTATATGCCAGCATGCATCACTTTGTCACTATGCAAGGTGCAACAGAAAGTTTAAGAAAAATATGCGAAGATTTTTTCAATTCAACTCTATATATAAAAGAATATATACCAGATTAAAAGAAAATAAAATAGTCCTTTTATGACTGATTCTCTTTTGAATCTCTCTTTAAGTAGGTCTGGGACTCTAAATAGGAATAAAGATTTTTAATCCCCAAGAAAAACCTCCAGATGCACATCAACAGCATTCAACATTTAGAGGGCAGCTGGTAAACTGGATTATATTCTTTTTGAAAAGCACTATGACAAAGTTGTTTATTCGGCAAAACAAACTGTTCTCTGTGTCCGTTAACAAGGCTGGCTCTGTGCAGCACAGACTTCTGCAGAACTGACTCCTCTTTGGAACCATTTCACACTAATTAGAAATAAGAGAAAAGGCTGTGTTCATAAACAACCCAGCTCCAGACCCCTTTCAAGCCACTCTTTCTGAAAATTAACTCGCTTGTAACCCTCTATGAATAACAGAGCTACACCCACAGGACAGGGAAAAATATATTGTTAATAATTGTCAGCCTGCTGTGCAAAATGCCAATGCAAATTGTATAGAACACTACCCAAATAAAAAATTGCAAACTATTAAATGCTATGCAGTTCTATCTCCTAAGGCTACAACCATGGTGGTTTTTGAAGTGTTTAGGAACAGTAGGAATATGTGACAAAGAAATTAAAAAATTGAATGATGCACTAAACATAGGTGTAGATCTGTGTATTGCTTAGATATGATTATTATGGGATACTGTGCAATCCATAAAATAGGAATGAGAATATCAGAAACATTTTGATCTTGAGAAGAGAAAAAAAAAAGAAAAGGTTCTTGAGCACTTACAATACAAAAACATACGGCAAAATATTAAAAAATAAACCTGGAAATGTCATATAGGAAATGGTTTTAGTGACCAGATAGGGAGGCTTATTTCTTATTTCTATAGGCATCTTGCATTTTAGGTGGCATTTGCTCACAGAAGTAATCCTCTCTAAATCCATGGGGCTACTTGTGGTAGTGGCAGCTGTCATAAATCATGTCATAAATGTGCTTCAGAAAATCTTTGAAAAGACAGAAATTCTGAACATATTTATAAAAAAAATTAGAGAAATTATAGTAAGCTACCACTAAAAACCTACCTTTCAAATTATTTGGCATGTGAATAATTTGAAATTATTCACATGCCAAATATTTGGCATGTGGCATTTGAATCCAGTGGTTTTCCTCATAATTCAGCCTTATTTCTAAAATCTGAAAAAGAATCCAACAAAAATTTAATTAGGGAAAGGAGATGTCTTCAGGTCGCAGGAGATTTATATACTAACTTATTGTTCTTAAATCAAACCTTCTTCTGAGATCTAGCGAGAGCTATGTTTCTTATATCTGCATAATAAATGTAATATAAAATAAGAAAAAGAAGCAGAAATAAAAATAAAATTGGTTGAGGCTTTTGTTAAGAAAGATAATACTGTCTAGAATTAACATGCAGCACACCCAAAAGTTTTTTTTTCTCATGGCCATTTTCCTTACTTCACTCTTTTCTTAAGAAAATAAAGATTTATAGAATTTCTCCTATTATTATGACAGTAATGTTAGATTGCTTGGGACTTGTGATCCTGTGTTCAGGATTGTTATAAAGTGGAAGACTAATTCTATTTCCTCATGAGCCTTTCATCTCTCCGTTGCTTTTCTTGAAAACAGAAGTAGACCTTCTTAACAACATGTCAAAATGCATTCAGTTTGCTTCTAAGGATCAGAAGGAAGTGGAGGATTTTTTAGATCCCATGTAGTGTGATTGAAAAGATAGTTTCAACTATTTTGAGCTTGCTTCCGATGGACAGACTGAATCGAGGAGAAAACATGCTGCTACTATAAAGGTTGTAAGAAATGACATCTAAACATGATGAATTTACATGGTTGAAGAAGTTGGCATTAATTTGAGGAATGAAATAGTTTGCAGGTAAGAATAGTCTTGTTTCCACACGTATGTGTCTGTATTTAACTTTCAAGTACTGAAGGGAAAGGCTTTCCTGCAAATTATTCTAATGCCTCTAGTGAAAAAAATTAAAGATGAAAACACCTCGTGCTCTTGCCACTCAATTTTTCACCTAAAAAAATTAGTTAATAGATTAAATTTCAAACATGAAAACCAAATACAATGTCATAAAGGTCATGTAGTTCAAATGTGTTTTTATACTCTGATGAATTAATAGCATCAAATTCCAAGAATCTTTTGGTAACTTCCTAGGAGTAATTAATTTTTTTTTAATGGATGTCTGGGACACAACTTACAGCTTATTGTTAGTATCATCATTATTGTTGAAGAATTCCTTCTGCAAATATTTAATTGCATGTTACTAGGCTTTCTGTTTAATTTAGTTTTGCTTTTAACAGGACATGCATACATAAGAGTTATATCTTTGATCCTTCATGTAAATCGTAATTCTAATCTGTTTGCTATAGTATATCTATTAAAGGCATGGCAGATCTTTATCTCAATTCTACTTATTTTCATTGTCAGATTTCAGAATTTGTTTCTGTTGTCAAAACCTCTATTTTTTGTGTGTATGTGTGAGCTCTTATTCTTCTGAAAAAATCCCAATACTTACTACATATATTAATTTTCTTGTAGATGTGGGCAAAGCTGTATAAGAATATGCAAGATGGAGGAAAAGACTGTTTAAAAAGTTCACATCACAACTTTCTAGAGAATTTTCTGGAGCAAGACTAACTTTGCAATGCAAAAAGACTACCCAGAGATTGATAATACACAACTATGAGTAGAATATTTTTATTAGTAACTGGATTGCTTGCTTTACACATTTTTGTTTGTCAAATGTGAGCAGAGGAAGCATTTTAGCAAGACAGACTTTACAGAATTTACAAAATGCTACATTTTGCCAACAGTGCTTACCTGAACTACCTGTGACTGGTTGAGTCGACTCCCTAGAAAGTTTTATCATTTTCAGAAATGTTGACCTGAAAGCAATGTCATGTATAATGTTATCATCAGCCAGTCAACAATCTATGGCCATTCTTCTGATATTTTTGAAAATACTGTCCTCTACTGGTTGTGATTTTGGAATAGAATACACAAGAATTGTATCTTCAATGACAGGTGTCCATGGACAGGTCAATAGAGTATGAAAAACTTTTGTGAAAATGAAAAACATTTATTACTTATAGTAATATATAAAATTCACTGGCTCTCTAACAAATAGACACTTCCTTCTCAGATGGCAATAACCATTAGTAGTAATAAAGAAAACCCAGGTTAAATCATGATCATTGTTTCAGCCTCATTTACTTTTCCTCCCTTCAGTGTCTTGCTTTCATGTGATTTTTAATCTCTCCTTTTTTTTTTCCCCTAGAAACAGTTCTGCAAATCATTGAAACTCCAAATTTCCAGTAATAAAGATTTTTCCACAATTTTGTGTGAGGGTAATCCTAGCAAGTGCATAACCAAGCAGTAAAAAAATACAGTTAGTTTTCAGGGATGATAGGGCAGAGATCACAAATTGCAAGCTGTTTTTTAAATATCTCTACCAGACCTTCTGGAATAACAGAGAAAGCACAGAGCAGCAAAGGGACAGAGAATTAAGGCTTGTAGATAAAATTTTGAGGAAATGACCACTGCTTTTCATCAAGAAATGACACATGTAAGGGCAGAGTGTGGAACATTTCTACAGCTCCATGTCCTTGTTCTGATGAGGAGAACACAGCTGGGAGTCTCTACGGACTGACAGGATTGCTAATAATAAATTGTATGTATTTCACCTGCAGGTGCTTTTTATTTTATTGTCAAATATCTACTGCTATTATCTTTCACTTGCCACCCAGTCCTGGGCTTAAATTGGAGAATAAATCATCAGGAGACCTGCTAGTTCTGAAATCTAACTTCAAACCTCTCCCAAGAATCTTTTGTGCAAATACTAAATTAATAACTTGAGCATTTTCATGTCCTTGTTCATTCAATGGATGGTTTCATTGCAGTTTTCTAATGGTCCATCTAAACTGTAGTTCTCCATTTTCATGTCATACACATGGATAGAATTGGAACAAGTTTTCATCATGTGTCTGACTTTCCTATTGATTATATTAAAGTAACTGGGCAGTCCTATTAGAGGAAAAGTTTGTATAAATACAGACAAGTTACATTCCTTCTAGCCATCAAATACTTTCACTGATCTATTTTTTTTCGACCTTTTACAGGACATCAGTTCATTATACCACCAAAAAATCCATTTCTGGCATGAAAATTGTTTTAAGATCACTATTTCCCATTTCTTTGTTAACGGAATACATTTTGCTCAGAATAAAAGTAGCAGAAGAAAGCATGGGCTGCATAGAAGTCCTTTGTCAGAGCTTTTGAACTCCCTAGTTGTGGACTACAAAGAGTGCAGCGCGCTGCCTCTCACCACCACAGAACAGAAGCACTGAGTGCTATCCCTTTTTTTCTTTTTTTTTTCTTTTTTTTTTTTTTTTTTTTTTTTTTGGTGTGTGTGTCTTGATATACAGGATACATTGCTAAATGCTTGTAAAATACCTTGATGGAAATCAGAGGTGAAAATGACAGTTCAAATGTCTTCTCTGGGTTTAAAAGATCTATGGTAATCTATTTTTACCTATAACAGATACTGAGAAGGAAAAAAAAGAGCCAGCAAAGCAGTGTTCAGACTTATATTACACTCTTTGTCTGCTCCTGCCCTTTCCTGGAGCTGTCAAGACCAGAGCATTCTCTGAAAATGAAAGTGATTCTAGAGAGGTTACCATATATGTTATTTCTTATTAGTTATCTTAGAATATTGCTAAGATACAAAGCCTATATGATTCTTTTCAGCTACAAACAATGAGTCAGGATCCATGCTGGCTTGAAGCATGTGTCATTCCTGGATGTCAATGCAACGGCCTGGAATTGAGTTTTTAATCCTTTTTTAAAACACTTCCTATTTTATATCAAAAGTTTTATAGGACAGTCAATCAGGCAGAAAGAAAAATATGCTGATTATTCAATTAATATTTGAATAGCTTTTGGCAATTGACATTTAGCATTACACCTCAAGAAAAAAAGTACACATCTTCAAGCAAGAAAAATTTTTGTGCTATTTTTTCTGTAAAACATTAATATTATTTAGATTCAGACCCAATCATGAAACACCACCTGTTTCTGTTTTCTTCCACTCATTCAAGCTACTTCTATTTAATATGGGATTTTCGGCAAAAATAAAGTCCATTCTGTTTCACAGAAAACCCCATCTCCATTCCTTTGAGGGTATAGGAAAAAAAGTTTTGTTTCCCCTTTTCCTAGTTCTTTGTCAAAAGACCTTCATACTCAAATAATTTTTAGACCATCTCCAGCTTCTTTTTTTTACTTCCATGTACTGACACTTTGTGGAGATTCATAATCTGTTGAACTCTGAAGAGCAAAAAGTATCAAGTGCTCAAAAATGTCAGCTCTGGCAACTATACCTGCTGTACAAATGCTCATCATTCACACAGCTCATCATCTGCTCCAAAAATAGTCACAGTAATCAGTGGCAAATATTCCCAATCATTCTCAATGGACTTCCTATCTGCTGAGACTCCAAATCTCCTTTGGAAATACCTGAAGACAATCACTGACAATTACCACAATCACACATTAGAAGTGTATGGGTGCTCTTCATGATCTACATTTTGAGACAGGCACAAGTTGCAATGCCAGCTTTCTCAAGTTGAAGGAGTTTGGGTGCTTAATTTGTAACTCAGATAGCTCTCAAACTTCCAGGCATATAACACCACAAGGGCTTGGTACCATGTTTTTCTTGTCTCTGAAGAAACACATCTAAAAGTGTAACACTTATTATTATAATATTTCTTTTGTATATTAGACCCACCTTTGATCCCTTATAACAAGTGAAGATCATCATGAGAAAGGAGGATGACCATCAATAGTTAATGGGTACATCAGCTGGTGTATGAACACAGGCATGAACTCAAGGAATTTGTAATTGTAACTGCAGAAGATCAACAATGATGAGTCTTTAGCACAGAGATGATTGAAAATTAATTTCAGACAAATAAGGCTTTATCTATTCAGACAGTTTAATGTTAATAAGCTTGGGTTAGAATTTACAGTCCACTAACTCCTCCATACAAGAGCACCTTTAAGCAAGGCACTTTTAAGGTAAAACAAGTTGCCTCATGCTGTTTCCTCACAGGGAGTTAATGCAGAGTAACCAATGTACTGTAAATTTGCACCCCAGTTTACCATGGAATAACTTTCCTCAGCAGATAACTCTTAATACAACGTGTATAGGGAAATCAATAGATAAGGCTCAGTAATTAGTGTTAAAACTATTCAGGTCCTGAAGTTTTCCATTCCATTTTTTTCCACCCATCTCTATTCACAGCTTTTTCTGAAGGATGGGTTCTGGTGCAAATTTGCCATCTGGTTATTCCTCTCAAGATCTAAGTGATCACACGTAAAAAAATTGTCATCTCCAAGGAATAAAAAATAATGCAGCTTTCCAATTGATTGCAGAAGTGCTAATACCCTGTTCATAAAATGTTTTGTCAACACATGAAGAGGTGGAAAGCCTTTCATGCTATTTAACTGATGAAGATATTACAAATAAAAAGATTTTGAATAACCAAAAACAATCAGTTTAAATTTGTTTGTAAGGAACTCACAAAATGAAAAACACTTCTGCAAAGCCATCAAATCACTGCAGAAAGAAAGGAGATTTTATAAAATAATCTCATTCTTGGTATGTATAATTCATTAGCACTCATAGAACAAGAGAAAACTTGGCATGGAGAGGATCTGAAATCTGCCTATAAAAATAATATAGCAGCAAATCTGAATTATTATTACCTTTTTGTTGTTGTTGTTTTAATGGTAACATTTGAACAACAATTGCTCTATTTTGTAGGTCTTCAGGGATACATAAGGAGACCCACTAGAAAAGAGATCATTAAAATGCAAATGAAAATTCCAATCACCTGAACATTGACATTTTTTTCTTTGCCAGGACTAAGATGTAAGAAGATCACAGGAACATTTGAAATGTTAGATTTCAAGAGGGGAAACTGAAAAAGTAACAGGTCTGGCAAAAGAAAGTGCTTTAGAGTTTCCATAGCAAAAAAACCAAGCGTGGCAGTACACTCATTTCTGAAGACAGGACATTTCAGTGGATAGAAAATATTTGTATTAGAATAAAAATTATTTTTAAAAGACCCATAATGAAAACTCCCTTTAAAAACAAGTACAGAAATCAACATCTTTCCTTATATGACACATCTATATTGTGAGGAGAAAAGTGAGGGCCAGGGTCAGGGAAATAAACCTGATTGCGCCAGAGTTTTTATACAATTGGGATGATAAATAGGTTTTTAATATTGGAGAAATAGAACTGATATACTCAGATTTCTTACAGGAGAAAACACCTCTCCTGCTTTCTGAGAAGATGATGTACTGAAGAGGGACGGATACCTTTTACATTTCCATATATATCTCCTTTAAGACTCTTCCACATTTCATAGGACATGCCCACTGAGAGCATGGAGAAAGCAGCACAGCAGGAAGAGCTGTGTGAAGCCCAAAGGAGGGATGCAACAAAGGGCACATCTATTTCCTGGAGTCAGTGGAGCTCTCCAAACTTCTATAGACTATTATCACCATTGTGAATATTTCAGCATGCCTTTTTTCCCAGAGGCCTCTTGGGCCAGAAAAGGAGTGGGGTAAGGGAAGATAAACTGTTTTCTCCTGCCACTTTGACAAAGTAGATGGAGAGGTTATGGAATATTTTCTTTGGGATTGGAAATGTCATTTTATGCCAATGCTGAATGATGATCACTGTATAGGGTGCAGGAACAAGAGGCAGTTTAGATTTTCAGAGAAAAGATTTTACTGTGGAGTGACACAGTAGATGCAAGAAGCCAACCCCACCAGGCTGCAGGCTGTAGTGGAATTCTACTCTAGATACTCATCTTGATGAAATATTTTCATATTTGCATTTGGAAGAAAAATTGCATCAATTGCATGTGTTTTTTCGTTGGTTGGTTGGTTGGTTGGTCTTTTTTTTGTTTGGTTGGTTGTTTTTGTTGCTTTTGTTTTGGTTTGGTTTTGTTTTGTTTCTTTGGGGGTTTTGTTTTATTTTGGTTTGGGTTGGGTTTTTTTTTCAGTTTATTTCATTTTATTTTGATGTATTTAATATAAATTGGATACCACTGATATCCTATAGTGTTGCACTGCTTGGTCTGTGAGGGCAACACATCAGGAAATGGTAAATAGACATTTTTTGACAGATAATTGTAACAACACTTGTCCAAAATGGTACATCTGCAGAGAAAGGAAAGTAGAAAACAAGCAAAGTATTACTATTAAAAAAATAAAACCTATTTTCTTTGTTGCAGTAAATTTTAAAATATTTAAACCACTTTAAGTAACCATCCATAGTGTATCAAATATGGTGGAAAATTATTCTGGTGGAATATTCAACAATCAGTTATTAGCGTGAGGGTCATGCAAAGTATGGAGAAGCACTTTGTTAAGACAGCTATGTTTATGAGATATAAAATTATAGAATCATCAAGGTTAGAAAAGAGACATTTAAATGATCCATCAACTCAATACTACCACCGGAACTCTGAAACCACAAAATAATGTTCAAAGAATGTTATGGTCCATAGGCTTGTTTATTCAATAGCATCCAGTTCAAAATTGCTTTTCAAAAGGTTGCAGAACAGGTTTTTCCATCTACATCAGAGAAGAGCAGAATGACAACTTGAAAAAGATATTTTAAGGCAAAGGTAGTTTTGTGTCCCATTCTTGAACGAACACACAAAGCTGACTATTTTTAAGGGCTTGACTTAGACTAATGAAATTGAATAAAATTATTATGATCACCAAAAGAAAATAAAGGAGTCTGTCAACAGAAGCAAAGCAAAAATATTCTGTCCCAAAACACTCATGCGAAAGAGAAGAGAAAGTGGATGTGCAAAACCTTGTCTCCACAGCATAATCACCTCCAGGTAAATGAAAATTAATATGTAATCTCAAGTTGGGCAACTTTTATAAAGCTCTGGACATTTTTTATTTGCTGTTACCTCACTAATAATTCATTTGGCCCAAGGGACCATAAAGTCAATGGAATTAACTCAGACTTGAAATCCTACATCTACTTCCATCTCTTCTTTCCACAGCTTATAACAACTTGATATGACGGAAGCCCTCCTGATGAGTAAATGTTATTGTTAACCTACTTATTATTGTTAAACGATCTCATCACTACACTTGCATGAATTTAAAATCAGCCTAATAGGTACACCATGTTTATTGTACCCACAGCACCAAGCATTAAGAATTAATAGGGATTTTGTGATGAATAATTATCTTCTGAGTTATCACATAAATAATAAAACAGGGACTGTAAACAACAATGCTGAAAGGAACTTCATTATCAGGGCTCTCAGAGAAACATTTTCTTGTCAGCTCTGAAACAATGACATAAACTTTTAAACTTATTAAAGATTCTCTTTGCCTTATTCTGCATCAACTCCATTAAGTACTACCTCAATTATTGGTGCTTCAAATTTTGAATCTAAGTCCCTAACACTATACTTAAAGACCCACATTTGAATCTCCAGTCTTGAAGTCACATTTTATTCTTGACCAAGAGGAGATGAAAATATTTATAGATGTGCTTTCTTGAACCATGCAGGATGTAGATAACTGAAATATCTTACCCCAGTGACTTTAATCACAATGCCAAGAAAATGCTACAATACATTCTAATTACAGTAGATGAGCACAAAGTTCCTTGCAAAATAAGCTGGATACAAGAGAGTGCTGCTACAGCCACTGTCCACTATTAAAATAATGATCTATATAAACTGTGTATTTTGAAGTGTATGTCATCCTTTCAAAGACAATACATCAAACAAGAAGAGGAGGGCAGAGATGATAACTAAAAACTCTTGACTAACATTTAGTATCTCATTTGACATCAATAGTAGACTGTTTAAAACCATAATCTCTTGTTTCATTAAGAAAATTTAGGAGAAAACAAAAACAATCTCTTAAAATATTGTGTCCATGTAATTAATCTTCAGAAAATTAATCAACATGTTGCCGTTTTAAAAGAAATAAACATTTCTATTGTATGATATCTTTTGTCTTTATGTGGCTTTCATATTCTGATCCTGATATTCTATTTTGAACACTGTTACCAGGAAAAATAGTTTAAATTATTCTGTTGGCCTTTAAAAGACAGCTTGGTATTTATTCTTGTTTGTTTAAGAATATGACCGATAGGTTGAAAGAAGCAGGTATTGAAGAACTGTTTCTATAGATGCAATACTGCTGTCTTGTACATTTACATTTTTAAACTGAATTCTGATCTCATTCAAGAGGAAGGTGAATTTCCAATTAACTTTTTTGGAATCACAAGTGTCCTGTTACACATCTTGGCATCTGAGGAAAATTTATTTACTCTTAGTCCTATTGTTTCGTTGTACTTTGATGCCTATTTGACCTAAGCATCTGGAGATCCCTTTCTTTTACAAAGCTTTAGGTTCCACCAAACTGTGTCAGAAATATATTATTCAAATATATTCACCAGACTGAGAGAACAGAGCTCACACAGGAAAAGAAATGGTATTGGATCAAATAACTTGTACTAGCAAGCTCCAGGTGAGCTTTCTATGTCAAAATATTCTGACTACAGAAGCTATACAGTTTACTCTAAGGCAATTTCATGTTCATGCATGACATGTCTGTTGTCATTTTTTTAGAAGTCTTTGCAATTCTTTGTAAGGCTAAATTTGCTGCACATAAATATGTCATTTAACAGTGAACAGAAATTTAGTGCAGAAATTTAGTGATACAATCATCCTTCCCCATATGCACTATTCCTTTCCCCAAGCCACTATCAATTCTTTCTACCAAACTGTGCAACTTTCACATGCCCAGTCTCTCTTCCTTAATGAGTCCAATCAAGCTGCAACAGTAACTCTCATAAAAATGTACTAAATATTTCAGGAATATGTGCTAAACATCCAAAAAAAAGCATCCTTATACATTCTAAATATGAACTAAGTATAAAAAATAAGCACCATCACCTTTAAACCTACTGTTGCACCATGTAACAGACCTCTTCTTAGAGTCCTGTGATTGTGTTTGTGTCAAATTGTCCACTTTACTCCTATGTCTAATGTTTCCTTCAGCCATAGTTTTGTCATGATTAGATATATGACTTGTTTATTTAAAACGCATTAGTATATAAAAATTTTCTGATAATACCGTGCTGAGTTCTATCAAAATGCCTAGGAACTACCAGACTGTCAATCATGCAAGGATGCAAAATCTTGCAGTGTGACAACTAGGAATGGATATGTTTTGGTGAAGGAAGGCACCAGAAGAATTTTAAGCATCAGCTCAGCATTTTACATCCCTGTTGCCCCTTCCTACTCCTGTGACTCATGTATTCCATGTAACTCTACTAGTAACTCAGGTATTTCCAAATGCTGCACAGTGGCTCATCTCCTACAGTCAATTTCCAGTTATTAATAGGTCGACTTGAGAAGACAACAGACTGAGAACCCCAGAAAAACATAACCTGTAGCAGCATATCATAACAGTCTTTACTGTGAAAATATTAACAATGCAATAATGCGTATTAAGGTATAGCTACACAGGAGTTGCTTCTAAGAAAAAGTTCTAAAAGAAGAAAGAAAAAACTGTCATCCTAACAGAACATCTAAAGCATGAAATTTTTGCCAAGGACATGAAAACTGACTTTTATCAAGGACAGTTTTCATGATTTTTGCCCTTTTTATCAAGGACAGGTTTTCATGATTTTTGTCCTACAGGAATATGGAAAGAAGACTGCTCAGACACGGGCACGGCTCCCATATGAAAAAAGTTAGGAAACACAATAACACTAATACATAAAATAAGCCAGAAAATTTTCTGCTTGATAAATAAAAAGCCCATTAATTTCACAGAGTTAAAACAAAGAAGTAAATAAAAGCCTTTATCCCTGCAACCCTGTATCTTCAATTTTCTTTTTCTTTTTCTTTTTCTTTTTCTTTTTCTTTTTCTTTTTCTTTTTCTTTTTCTTTTTCTTTTTCTTTTTCTTTTTCTTTTTCGTTTTTTTCTTTTTCTTTTTCTTTTTCTTTTTCTTTTTCTTTTTCTTTTTTTTCTTTTTCTTTTTCTTTTTCTTTTTCTTTTTCTTTTTCTTTTTCTTTTTCTTTTTCTTTTTCTTTTTCTTTTTCTTTTCTTTCTTTTCTTTCTTTCTTTTCTTTCTTTCTTTTCTCTTTCTTCTAATACAGACCTAGAGATATTGTTTGACACAGTGGAGATAGCAATTTACAGCTCAGTGTGGGGATCTGAAATGCAGTATTTCAAATTGACTGTCGCATACAGGGTAGCAGTCATGATATTTCTATTTCCTTTGCTGTTAGCCTGGACACAGTAAAGCTCCTGCTGGCTCTCATATCAGAGATGTGGACAAACTGAAGGAAAGATCAAGATCACCTCTGGTAAAATACAAGATGAATATCCTTGTGCTTTCATTTAAACGCTCAGCTTCTGGCTCAATACAGACTGACTCATGAGTTTCAGTAGAATATTAGATCCTTTCATTTCCCACCTATATAATTCACATTGTATATACATTAAAATACACTGCATGTTCTATAAATCAGTGTTTTGTGATTCTTAGAAGGTAATCCTTCAATGGGAAGTCTAACACAAAAGATGCAAATATGCCTTATATCGAAAATATTTATTTTGGTAGGAAGCTATTTATTCATCGGCAAAATCAGCTTAGGTTGCAAAACTTATAGAAATTAATGATACACTTACTCTTGAAAGTAAATTTATTTAAAGGTATTTAATTTCACTGGCAAGATTTTCAACAGCATTTGGCAGAGCTCAGAGAAATAGTCCTTAACCTATACTTACAAGGAGAAGACTGGAAATTATATTGATGAGCTAGAGTTCACAGGATATACTAGCAACAAATTCAGTATTCAGGTCCTAATCTCATATTGTTTATGAGTTGCAAGATCAGAAAAATCAATCAAAGCTCATTTCTTTGGTGAGCCATTTCACTCTTATTCACTTGTGTGGTGATTTGTACCTCAGGAAGCCCCATGTGACTGTGTCCATAATTTGTAGATCATACAATTATCTTGGAAATCTTTGCTTAACTGAAGGTTCTCTCTTGCATAATAGGAGTAGGTAACTGCTGTGGTGATATCATGTCTTTATTCCTTTGGCTAGAGTTCAAGGTGTGCTAAAAATGTCAGATTGGAAATGTTAGCCAATGCTTTTGAAAGCAGAGTTAGAATCATTAAGAATTGTTATTTTCTTTATGTAGGGTAGAAATGGATCAAAATGCAAGAAACCTGAATCCTGCCTGACCTTCCTCAGAATTCCATAGTATGTGCCAGTTGTAGTTATACTAAGCTGTGAAGGGCTTCGCCATCTTTGACAAAAACATTCCTATTGCCATTTGTTTTGCCTGAAATGCAACAATTTCTACCAAGTAAAGAGAGAAATTTCAAGGTAGTAGATGTCAATTATTTATGGACTAGATTCAGTAAGTCATTACTCATGAGAATAACTGAACTGGCTATCTGCTTCAGGAATTACAGGTAAAGAGTTTGCAATTTGATGTGTAGTTTACCATCCAGCACAATCCAATAAATCTTATTCTTGTCATTTTATATTCCACACAGTAATGAACTTAGCACATATGTTTACTATAAACCTGATACTATAGTTTATTATTAGTACCAGCATTTTGTTGATGTTCCTCTCCTGACAGATATATGTAAATAATAAATTGTGAGCACAACAGAAATAGAAGTTTTGTTCCAGTCACTCCCAATCACAAAAAGAAAACAGTAACTAGACAAATTGAAAGGGTAACATAACTTCACACATAACTACTGCAGATTCCAAACTCTTCCACGTTTCATCCTCAGCCTCACAAAAATAGAGTAATAGGGAGTACATACATCTTGTATTCTGCTTTATTATGTATGAACAGCTTTAAAACATTTAGGAAAGCTACATTCAGAACATCCAAGAGACATCTTCTTTCACATTTTGGCTTTCCACAGAAAGAAGTGAACATTATTTCTTAAGCCCTTGCTTCAGAAATTACAGAGTTTCTGCAGAGTTTAAAAATTCTCTTTGGTATAAAAAAGAAACAGTGAGTCTTACTCTTGACCCAAAGGGATTTTCTGTGCAGAGAAGTGAATATGTGCTGAAACAGTGTGTCAATGGCTTCAAATACAATGCACTGAGGTTTGCTATAGGGGAGGGGCAGAGGAGGGAGGGGTAATTGAGAAGATCCCAGAAGGGCAAAATCCTATTCACAAGTGGTTGAAATTCATCAGAACAGAAAAGAAAAATTGGTGTTCAGGTGACAAGAGAGACAGGAAAAAGTCACACACCAACTCTAGGACACGAAGAGAGCAGCTTGAAAGCTCTGACTATCAGCTACCTGGAGAGTTCTTAAAGACAGGTACATGTCTTATCTATAGTAGAAGAGCTGGAGGAAGGACAAAAAAGGTTCAGATTCAGGATAAAAAACTTCTCTGAAAACCTTTCCTACCTTGAATGTTATTGAATAGAAGAACTGGGTTTTATGAGGAAAAGCAGAAATATCTGGTCTATGTCAGTATGTATATTTATACAATAAATGTATATACAAAGGCACAGGGGTATACATGGATACGCACATATATTTATGTCAAGATATGTGTATATACATGCATTTATTTACAGATATAAATACACTATGCAGATGTATTAATGTAAATGCTTATTCATTTGAGGGTATATTTTCTTAAGTCATCTCACCTTGCATTTTCCTTTTAAGTGTTAGGACGGTTTCTATGCATGTTTTCTGGGGATCCCACCACTGACAAGCACCCATCATTTCACTCACCTCTTTTAAGAAGTTGTTAAACAGACAAGAAAGTTCTAGGATTAATGTATAATTGTGACTATATGTAGAATTTAAACTAAAAGTTGAATGATATGTTTATATGTAGGATGGTGACGTCTCCAACCGGCAATCAAACATGTCTTGGAGCCCACTGTTGACTTAATCAAAATAAAAAATTGAGGATATGCACCATGACCCATGCTTGGGAGGAAAGTGGCTGGGGGGGGAGGGGAAGGATTGTCCTAATCTCTGAATTCACATTTCTATGCCCACCATAAAGACAATAGAAAAATTGTAAAACATCTGTGATAATTGAGATTTCTGTGAACTTAGAGTACACACAGTTTTCAGTCAGGCTATCTTTTTTACCCAGGGGTGGGGTTTTGGCTTTTGGTCAATTATATTGCTGCAGGCAACATGGCATAAGGAAGTCAGGGAGGCAAAATTTACTCAGAGGGCAAACAGTTTTCCTCAGATCAGCTGAAAAAAAGAAATTAATGAAGAGGTTCTGCCCCAAAAGCTTTTTTGTTTTCATCAGTTCCCTTAACCAGTCTAACTAAAAATTTTGCCTGAATCTGGCATTTTCCTGTGATGACAAAGACAAACATGACTCTTCTTGGCAGGTGAACTGTCCTCAGACAGGTAGGTAGGCCTGTCCACAGGAAGCAGTAAATACTTCAGAGTCCCTGGTGGAATGTAGGTTGAAGCATAAATTGCAGAGAAAATTTTTCAGGGCCCTCTTCCAGCTCTTGTCAGTTAGTGCTTGAATTGTACTGCAGCAACATCTACAGTAAATTATTTTCTAGTTTCACTTTGCCTATTGAGAAAAGATGGAAAACTTTTTTTGGAGGGCATGCAGAGACTTTGAAGATGTTAGGGCATGTAATTTACTTGGTTAATCTAATTTATTGAATCCCCTGTGCCAATAAATGCCATGGGATTAACAGATTGGGAGCAGCTCTACTGAAGGAGGATGTGGAGGTGTTGGTGAATGATCACAGCCAGAAAGTGAAACCTGTCCTGGGATGCATCCAGAGCAGTTTGAGCAGCAGGGCAAGGAGGGGATTTTGCCCTGGTGAGACCTCATCTGGAGTGCTGCATCCAGCTCTGGAGTTTTCAGTACTGAAATAGCATTGACTTGTTGGAACATGTCTGGGGGAAGGACACAAAATATGAGCTGTACCGCCTGTCTGTGAGCAAAGGCTGAAAGGCTCTTGGGGCTGTTCAGCTTGGAGAAGAAAAGGCTCAAAAGGCTCTGAGGAGATTTTATTGTGCCACTTCAATACTTAAAGGGCATGTATAAGAAAGATGAGGACAGATTTTTAAGCAGGTACTAAAGAAACAGGAGACGGTTTAGTGGTTTTAAACTAAAAGAAGATAAATTCAGACTAGACAAGATGAATAAGCATGTTACAATATGAGTAGTGAGATGTTGGACAGGCTGCCCAGAAAGGAGGTAGGTGCCTCATCTCTGCAAATATTCAAGGTCACGTCAGGTGGGGCTCTGAGCAACTTGAGCTATTTGAAGATTTAGAATGATGCTAATTGCAGGGTTTTGAACTAGGTGACCTTGGACTGTCCCTCTCAACCCAAACCAATTAAGGATTCTACCTAAATTTTTCAGAGAAGGATTTTGCCAGTCAAAACTGAGCCAGATTTCTTTCTTCTGAGCCAGTCTTTGTCCAGAACAGGAATCAGTGGAGATGAAGTAGGCCATGTCTGCCAGCTGACCCGACTGAAAGTAAACAGGGATCAATTGAGGCTGTCTTATTTAGCCAAGTTCTTTTGGATTGTAGAAGAAAGAAATTTGTCTCCTTTTCTTGATCCCAATTATTTTTTACAGATTCTGATTATTGGATGGTATTTCTCACCCACATCCCTTTCTTCTTTTCAAGGAGGGGAGGGGGTGTGTGTGAATGATTGCTAGGTAGCTATCTCACTGACAACAGGTTTTGCAGGGTGGGTGCTGTGCTATTTCCATCTTTTCCTGTATGTGAGTACCTTAGCTAATGCAGGAGTGAATCTGTAACAGTTATCTGTTGTTAAGTGTATGTTTCCAACTCAGAATGAGCTCCATTTCTTGTTAGTGAAACAATTTGTCATGTGTGAGGTAATGTGCACAAAACTGTACTGTACAACCCTATAGAGGGGCTGCTCTGTCACATCTAAGCAGGGTGTGTTTAAGTGAATGAATTAATAAGGGCATTCCATTTCTATCTTCCCTGCTTTTCCTCCATAAATCATCTTCAATTTTTCATCCTTAATTGTGGAGCTATGACCTTGTGTTTTGCAACCTTTTCTTTTATCTCATTATCAACCTAAAAGATTTGCACATATCATCTTTAATTGACACCTCAGCATCAGCAAATGGCGAGGAAATAGACTACTGAGAACAGCACAGTGTTCTAGTCATTGCATCAATCATGTTTCACCAAAACACTGGGGACATTTGGGATTTCGTGTCTTTGGGTAGGGAGAATTCTAAACTGAGGTCATAAAAAAGCCAGACAATTTCTTAAATCAAAACACTTGCAACTAAAATTTTCTCGTACACCTTGATGTGAATCACTCATAAAATTGCATGAAAGTGCCAAGGACATAAGTCTGGGTTTCACAGTCCCCAAGAATCTGGGGAGTATTTTCTATCCTTTGCCTTGGCTTGTCTAGTATAATGTGATATAAAATTTCATTCAGAGTATTCAGTGTATAAAGGATTCAAACAGTCCTAGCATTACAGGTTGTATTAAGAAAATACAAAGAAAAGAAAATTCACATAAAGAGCTTGCAAATTTTTATCCCCTGTCCTAACAACTGTTTGTCCTTTATAACATCATACATGCTTTAAACAAAACAGATGAAGACATGACCTCTTTCAAATTAATATTGATGGGTACTGTGTTGAATGCATTCAGGTCAAAGAATAACGTTTGAAATTTTCTTGCTCACCATAATTTCTAGAAAGCAAAAAAATTAGGAAGGTGGGGAAGTACTTCTGTGCTATCCTGTCATCCTACAGTACAAAAGAAAAAGTAAGGGTTCTAGGTTTTTTAAAACTCATCTATTTCCAGGGAGATTTTCTATTGTTTGTTGTATTTGCCTTTGAAATGGAAATTTCAGAAACACTAAATTAAAAGTTTTAATAGCCTTGACATTTCATCATGTGCTATGTGAAATCTAACATCCTATACTGTTCTCTATGACCTTGCAGGAGTAAGTAAAATCACAGTAGCTAAACCACATAGCTTAAGAACTAGATCACTGCTTTGAAAACGTAGTAAAAAATCTAGAGGTTCAAGACATGATCCTCCAATCCCAGTCACTGAACTTCACTATGTACCAAGTTTGTCAAACCTGCAGCATTACTATTAAGAATAGTTTTTATCCTTGAAAAACCATCATACATTTATCTATTTAAGTCACTTGTCTCCCATAACATTGGACTGAGAAGAAAAGAAAAAGCAATGTTGAACAATTTTGCTTTTAAGGCTAGGAAATAACTAGGAAATTTTACCCATCTAACTTCAGAGATTATTTATTATTTAGGAAAATTTCATTTTGTTATTATTATTTTGGTGGGTTTTCAAGTAAAGCAGGTCTATGCTTTACAGGATATAACTATATATAACTTCACTACAGTTTACTGTGTACTCCTTATCTGTGGCAGACCTTGTGAAATAACTCAGCATTTCAGTTGAGTTGTCAAATATTTGAGCAGCAGCTTGCTCCAATGTAAAACATCCATGAGAGAAAGAGGGAGAAGAGTCTCTTCTCCAGCAGGATCCTGGCTTAGTGTTTTCAAATATGCTACACAAGTGCTAGGTAAGCGTGGTACAGAGATCTTACCTAGAGCTTATATAGCTGTGTAAGGAACATAAAAATGACATTAATGATATTATTTTTCACATATATGAAAGCTTTCTTTGACACTTATTTTCAGCTATGTATTTTTCCTCTTTTTACAGAAACAATTGCAAAATGCCAGTAAAGTGGACATGAGTTCCCTTTGCTGAAAAAAAGCAAACTTACCTCTTCAGGAGATAGCCTTAATTAGTCTTTTCTCATTCCCCTGTGTTTTATCAAACAGAGTCTAATTTTCTCCTATGAAGAAAGATGTATGCTTGAAAAAACTATTGAACTGGACAAAATATAACAATGAATAGGGTAATGAAACTTTCAGAAATGCCTGAACTTCTTGTGCTTTTTAAACTACCTTGTCCCAAACACATATCTCAGGAAACGTGTTTCAATACCTACTTCAGTTAGCCAAATGTTTAATAGATGTTAGTTAAAGTAATGAATTGTGTCATTACAAAGTCATAAAAACCTTTTTTTTTCTATCAGAAATTAAAAAAAGAGGGTTGCTGTACCCAGAAAAGCCTAACTGACTATAAGCTTGGAGGTAGATTAGCAACTTCCTTCACAAGTCTAGCAAAAATATTCAGCATTATATGAACAATTTCTAGTTTCTTCCTTTTGTGCCCAGTTTCCTCACCCAAACAAAAATACGTGGTGACAAAAAAAGGCATTTTTCAAACTGAAAAAGAGTGTGAAAACTAATGAGCAGCTGAGCATGAGCAACATCCTCCAAATAGCTATGCCTTGATACACAAGACCAACTAATTATTTCCTGATGGCCCTCCTTTATCTTACACCTTTCCTTCACAAATATGACACAGACCCTGGAAACAGAAAACTATGATTTCCTTGCATTCAATTGTATGAATCTACAATACTTTAGTTAGAATCAGTCCTTACTTGGCCATCTCACCTGTTTTCTTCTTAGGCCTTCTTTGGATTGTGATTGACATCTCTCATTTCAGTATTTTTTTTAACATAATATGGCTAATGGGTTTGAATATAAAATAGTATCTTTTCTCCAGTGACTCTGACTGGCTGTAACAGGAGTAATTTGAGCCTCTTTCCTGTCTCATTTCCTGATTAATTGCTGTATTTCTTCCAACCACAGAAAATGTTCTCTACAAATAACTGATATTAATTTTCATAATGTTCTCTACAAATAACTGATATTAATTTTCATAATCTTTAAACAGGCACAGACTTCAAAGCCAGGTCACTTAAGACAGTATAACAATGCAAGTCTAATTTAAAGCAAATATAACACATCTCTATCCTATACAATTTGGAAGATGGACAACTGGTTTTACCACATGCAGATGTTGTGATCTACACTGGTTTTGCCCTGCAATATGTTATTCACTGTCTTTGTGCCTCTTTGAGGCCACACATCAGCCACAGTGATCTGGTATAAACAACTGTCCACAGCATCACATTTATTATCAGTTACTGTTCCAAGGTGAAATGTAGCTATAGTTGTCACCAAAAATTGAAATCTCATGATTCTGCAGTTCTTTCCCATATCCCTCCTGGGCATTTATACCTATTTCTATCATGTATCTCCGAAGCTCTAGCCTCAGCTAAGAGTAGTTTGCCTTCACTGCTCAGTCCTGCTGTGCTTGCACTTTCTCTTCAAGTTTACATCTCAATTACACCATATAGTATTGGATATCCAACTGACCTTATATGAAAATAACAGAACTATGTGACAGCTATGGAAAAAATGAAGTAGAAATTAATTTAGTAGTACAGAGATAAAATTCAGATTGTGCAGGGTTTGAAAGGAAGCACATTGTTGACCAGAAAATATTTGGACAACTTCTTTGATTCACAAACTCAGAGTTTGGTTAATGAAACTCAGATACATCAAAGATAAATTAAAGCACCTGGAGTGCTTTAATCTTCATCAGGAAGATGGCAACATCAGGAGAAGAAAAGATCGGCAAAGTTACTAGTCCTCTAAATGTTGGAGTACCTGCAAACTGAGAGCAAACATTGTAAGGAAAAAGAGAAGGAGAGAGATGGAGAAAGCAGATATTGCAACTGAACATGGAAACAAAATACAAACATAGCAGTTGATAAAGTCATGCCTCCTTAAACAGTAAAGGTTACAAGTGACAGGCATAAATCTCTCAGGAGTTGCCACATGTTTTGTCCTTGCTATTTACTTAAAGTCCTTTCAACAGCTGTCAAAGTGAGAAAACTACCAATTATGCTTATAAGCTCTAGGTAACATCAATTTTAAAGTCACTAAAAGTCAATAGTTTAAGAACTTTATTTTAAAATACTGGATGTGCTGTGCAGTAAAATTATTTTGTTTCTGATAAGTTTTTATGCTCTTTTAATTAATTACTTTCTCTGTTAGGCAATTTGAGCATCAATGAATTTCAGTAAGGCTGAATGCAGAAACATGCAAGGTTATTTCTGGCATGCATTCTGTATCTGGAAACAAGTGATGAACTACAACTTCAAGTAATGGTATCTACAAAGGATTTATAGAGCTCTAGTTCTTTCTAAAGCATGTTGTAAGAAGAGGAATTTTTACCATAATATTATAAAGATTTATGTTTTAATCAAATCATATCACTACTGTCATCAATAATTACTGGCATCTCAAGCTATGATTCTGTAGTTAATTATATTATTTACATGAATTGAGTAGAGTATGCTTTTACCTGAGATCAAAGTAGAACACTGATGTAGAGATGGCAAGGGGAACAGCATACTTAAAATTTTCTTTCACTTGACACTTCAGTTAACATGTCAATATCTGATTTCTTCAGAAAAGCCTCTGGTTTTAACACACACAAGTGAAATTACTCAGAAGCTTCCATTGACTAAAATTAGGCAAATGCATTTGTAAATAGGGACCCAGTAAGGATTTCATTTTATCTGTGTGTTTGTTTAAAATGCCAGCTAGTCAAAACAGACTGAGTTTTCCTGTTTACCTAAAATAGCGTTGATCAAATGCTTTCTTGTTATTTTTCAAATAAACACATTATTACTAAATATTTTACCTATGTTTGCTAATTATGTATATATTCATCACTGCAGATATACAGAAGTCTTCTGCTTTACATTCTACTGATATCCAGTTTGTTTAGCAAAATTAAAAAAAAATTTCATATTAAGATGGCATTTTGATCATCAAATAGAAATGTGTGGCAATGAAAGGCGAATAAGGTGAAAAGGTGAATAAGAATCAGCTCTGTTTCAGAGCCTGAAATAGCTGGAAATGTTGTCCATGATAAGAAATTTTAACTTAGTAGTCTGGAGTATATAGTGAGAATAAAGTTTTAGTTTAGTATGTTCTTATTCTGTGCTACAACACCTCTGGATTTCAGATAACAGACCTTTCAGTTGGTGCCAAGAAAATGAGGAGCACAGGGAGGCTAACCAGAGACTTTTTAAAATGATTGCTTATTGTCCATCTTGGCAGGTGACTGCTTGGCAAAAGGGAAGTGGAATTCAGTTCTTCAGCATATTACCCTCATCATGACTGCCTCACAGAGGACTTCTGATATTTGCACTGATTAGAAATTCAACAAAAGTGTGTTCTATAGCATTAGCAACTGGTAAAAATTGAAAGTACTTTAAAAATTGGTTGAATTTTGACAGCATTTTCAGTCTTAACATCCTTTTAGGGCAATTTTCTGTTTGGATTACAGATGTAACACAAATACTTATCTAAAAACTCTCATAAATTGCACTAATTGCTCTTTCTCTTAGAATGTGTACAATCAGTGGTTGGAAGCCACATTTTATTTTCTGTTTAGTTTTTTGCTCTCTAATGCAGAATAGAAAAACAGTGATTTTTGAGCAGAATACAACAGGAATGAGAACCTGCCAACTGAACTAATTTTATTATTTCCTCACCTGAAGTAAAGAACAGTTTCCTACAGGAGATTGTGCTCCAAATTGTGCAAGATAATATCTCTCTTTAACATTTCAGGAGCAGCTTGATGGAGAGATGGACACAATTGCTCTGTGGACTTCCTCATTTTGTGATGAATCTGCAAGTAAGCAAGTTTGCAAGCAGACAAATTTGCATGGGTTTGTTTATCTAAGGACCTCCTAATTTATACTAAAAAATTAACGGGCATTTATTTATTTGATAATTGTAGGGGTGGACTCAGACAGAATGGAATGTTTTCTCTTCTGCCTCACATACCTCAGCTTGCAGCAACATTTAACCTCAGGTAGTAACAGGTCAATTATCAAAAATCACTTGAAGGGGTTTTGTGTAATCAAGAGCTTCAATATCAACCTTTTGATTTGTTTCCAGTAAAATACATGTTTATTTCTCCTACCTGACTACAGTTGACACTGGTCAATTCCATGATTACTCTTAAGTTTTTAGCAAAACAGTACAATAGGGATTGCATTTATTCCACTGCTATCCAAAAATTTGTAGCTGTCCCTCTATGTGTAAACATAAGGCATCTCCAACATAATCACAAAAAAGAAATTACTGATTAATAGTCACTTTTGTTTTATATTCACAAAATATTATGAAATGATGATATAATTCCAACATATATTCTATTTTCATATTTTGGGAAAGTGACTGCATGCATGCATCTGGAGTGCAAAGTGTTTCCATGCTCCTTCTGTAGGAGAGTTGAGGTTGCATTGTGAGATGATAAGTCCTGTGCTGTTCTCTGGCTGTTGATTGGATGCATTTATGGAAACAAGGCACATCCCTAAAATTGTTGTATACAAACAAGATCAATTTACACAAGTGTACAGAAACAGAATTTAATAAGAATATGAGTCAGCTCAACTTTTGATACCAGATCAACCATGGCTTAGGTGTTCTTTCAGTAAATTCAAGACATACTTATTCAAAATTCTATTACTTGGAAAATAGTGGTTAGATTTGGAAATTTCCCTCTGGAATCCTTTATTTTAGACCAGATTAATTTTTTTTCTCATCACTGTATATTATTTTTTATTATTATTCACTGCTGACATAGGCTAGGGTTGTTTTGTTTTGTTTTGTTTAATAGCATGACTCCTAGCTAACTGACTTCCAGCAGAAATACCATTTTTCATCCTCCTTGGCATCAGTGTTTCAGAAACCAGAAACCAGAAGCCCTTGTTGTCGAGTTTTAAAACATCATTAATGCAGAAAGAGCTATAGGCAACCATGCTTCATATATATAAGATATAGGGATGTCTTATTTAAGTTGAGAAATGAATGCAGATAAAACAGTGAATGCAGATCTTCACAATTACTCTAAGTCTAGCATTGTTTTAGAAAATATGATTCAATGAAATAAATACTGTTCTTACATGGTTTATAAAATGCATCTGCTTGACTTCTGCCAAATTCAATTCCAGCATATTTATCAATTTTTCTCTTTATATGCAGTGCATCAAAAAAATAAGATTTTTTTTTTAAAGGTGAAGGAAAGAGAATTTTCTTTATTATTTTTTATTTACCTTAGTCAAATTTTATTATTATTTGCGTTTTGCGCAAATAATAATACAATTGCTTTCGTGTTTGAAATCTTCCACAGGATTCACTTTTCCAAAATTACTTTCAAAGTTGACTTATTTTCATTTGTTCTGTGGACTTACACAGAAGCCTACCCATTTATAATAGAAGTACTTGCAAAAAGGAATTTAGTCTTATCAAATTTAAATAGACAACATGATAAAAAAAAAAAAAACCAAAACTGTGTAACTTTCAAGAAAGTCAGTGAAGTATTTGAAAGACAGCTATTAGTATAATCTCTATTCCCTTCCTTAGCTTACATTCACTTTGTGGTGTTTCCTCAATATAACACACAAGAATCCCAGATATGAAGATCCACGTGAGAATTCACATTTGCCAATGAGGCAGCCTAGCCCACCTGCCCACTTTCTACCTCCGACTTAATGAAAGCCCACACAATAAATGTAAATGTAAAAGGTTATTTCAGACTCCTTCTCCAGTTTCCTGTCCTTTTCACTACCCATTCCCTGTTAAGGTGCATTCTCCAACGCATCTTATGCATCTGCAAAAATCTATTATTTTTCAAATTATTTTTCTTCTAGTATTATTGTGTTGAAATTTCAGGCTTGTAAGTACAGAGAAAAAAACACATCTGGAATATCCCATATTTTCATCCTACAAATAGATTCTTTAGAATCTGACCATAAAGGGTGATATTTCTAAACAACATAAATTATTAATTCAGGGACAAAAAAAAATTACTATAATTATACTGTAAAGTTGTTTTTCAATTTTGAAAAACAGAGATGACAAAGACTTCCATTGTTACATGCTTTCAATTTGGAAAACCCTCTAAATATCCAAAATAAATACTCACTTGAAAGAAATACAAAAGCTTTGATATTGTTTTAAAAGTTTTCATAAGACATTTAGGCAGCCTTTCAAAAGAAGTTGGAAGACCTCACTGCTGCTGTTTTAAAGCGCTTTGTGCTGGCATTTATGCCAGAACTCAATACAAAAATAGATGATAGTGAGAAATACAAAGTTAAAGAAAGTACTTATTACTGTGAATATCATAGTCCTCTATCCAGCAAAAAAATACTTGGAGTGAGGACACTTGAAGGGGAGCCTGGAAAAGGCTCTGACATGGGGGACCTAGAGCTGTTCAGATGGGTGAAGAAAAGACAGCTTCTAAGTAACAACAGAAGTCACAGAACAGATGTCAGTTGTTTAGTTACTTGAGGTTGGTTAACCTAGAGTGACCTAGTCCAAGAACAGTAATAACTTAAATATTTCATCAGTATTATTGTCTTTCTACCATTTCATGTTTAATTCCTGCTAACTTACTTCACTAGTCTTTCAATTTTCTTACATGAATGGCTGTGAAGGGAAATTTAATAGATCTAATAAAATATATAAGAAATAATTATAAGACATTATAGATTGGTGTAGGTCAAATATTGATACTTTCCAATATTTTATATCTAGCTTTATAATTTTTACTAAGAATTCCAGAATTTGCTAATGTAAATATTTGGTAATAACTTAGACATTGTTAAAAGTGTCCAAATTACACTATTGATATTGTATACGTTTCATATGATTCTTCATGGTCTTACAAAAATTTTTTTAAAGAGTATTGCTTGTTAGCTGAAACACACTGTTCAGATAGAAAGAAAAAACCCAGAGGTATAAGTTCATCATATGTGAGTCGGGAAAGAGAAGGTGGGGTTTCTTCTGTTTGGGCTTTTTTCCTGACTAGTATAGCTCCCACATTAGTCTACCAGTATTAATGGGACAGCACCAGTGAGCTTCCATGCCCTGCTAGTTGAAATTTGCTACTTACAATTCCTGTCTGCACAATGTAAAACTCATCAATTTATATTTTTACTTGGCATTTAGCTTCTGGAGGTGAGATGTCATGTAGAGATTTATAATGAGAAAGCTGTTGTTGTAATTAGGTTTGGAAGCACCTGATTGATGTCTCAACTTGAATGCATGCACTATGGTTCAAAATGTTCCCAGACCACTTCTGGACTGCACAGTAGCTGAGTGCACTGTACACATCAGAGAACTGTCTGGAGAGCACATTAGCCTATTGCAGTTCTCATTTTTTAACACCTTCACATGCGGGGGCAAAGGTAGGAAGATGGGTCTAGGAGGATGCAAAGTAAAGGATACAAAGGTACTTTGCGAAGGAGCTGGGACCTGTTGAGAAGCTAAAAATTTTTCTTGGTCCACTGGCAAAACTTGGCATCTCTGCAGCCCTCATGAAAGTTTGGATGCCTTCAGCTCTAGAAGAGCCATGCCTTCAATACTTTAGGTCAGGAAAGACTAATATACTAGAAAAATCAAATAGCATGTTTATTTCTAACAGCAGTCATACAGGAACTACTCGACATTCTATAACTTTCTTCGTTATTTGGTTATAAAGTACTAAGAAATTGAGTTACAAGTGTCAGTCATGAGTAACTGGCATCCATATAGGTGGAGAATGCTCACCTGTGAGTGTATCACACCTTCACAGAATCACAAGATTGATGATGAAATCATAAAACCAATTATAAGCATTCAGAACAAATAAAACATATGAATTTTACTAAGCTGTGAAAGGTAAAAGAACCACTTGAAATTAATTTAAGAATTGGTATTAAATCCACTCATTTAATCATGTGGCACTTCAGCTCAGATTGTTAAAGGAACAATGTAGGGAATATTTTCCAGGGAAATGAAGCAGAATTCTTCAAGAAAGCATGCAGAGTGCTTGTTTTTTTTTTTTTTTTCTTTTTATCCCAGCATACAGGTTGCTGTACTTAGGCACTGATGAAAGCAGAATAACTGCAAGGTGGTGCCTAGGGGCAGTTTTGGACTGAGCTGCTTGAAACAGTGGCTCAGTTAACACATTATCACTCATGTGTCATATGAACGTGTGAACAAATAAGTCTTGTCATCTGGTCAATGGACAAGTTATCCTTTATTTTGTGCCATGGCTTTCAAGAGTTTTAAGCATGTAAACAATCCTCACAAGCTTGACATCCAGCATATGCTAAATCATTTCTCTGACAGTTGAGGTTCTTTACAAGAATCTAGCTCTGGTGCTTGCATAACTTCCTTTAAAATATCTAGAATTGGTGCTTTTCTTAAAGGACAATGATAAGCGTGTGAGTCAATAAGTTGCTGCAATTTATCATGATTCATTTCAATAGAGTGTGGAGAAGGTATATACACTGTGTCATCTGGTTATCAGATAAAACTAATATTATTGATTGCCATAGTTTTAATAGTTAGTATTCAGAGGTTTTACTCCACTTAGGGCATGACTACAGTCTTTTCCATATTCTATCTTCTAAAAAGCCTATATAAATATAGAGTTTTTAAAAGTTTACAGACCATAGTTTGAAACTGTCACCTAAGAATAATCAATTAAACCTTGCAGGTGCAATGAATATGTTCTTGAACCTCAAACACATTGTGTGTGTGTTCTTGAACTCCCTTGGTCTTCTGACACTGATGCATTCTCTGTTTCAGTCAACCAGATACAGAAGTTCTTCCAGTTGACTTTTGTATGATTTTGATCAGGACTTGAATGTCCTGACTGTAAATTTTAAAATATATATTTATAAAAGGATTTTAAATATTTCATCCATTTATAAACAAATGCATGTGTACCCAAGTTTTGCACTCACAGCCTGAAATACTGGGACATGAGTGTTGCCTCTAAAACATAAAACAGCAGAGCAGTCGCTGTGCCTGTCTCTGACCTGTGGTTGTTGCTTCATAGACTGCAGCTTACCCAGTCTGTGGTTGCTTTCAAAGCAATTTTACTTCCATTTTCTTTTTAGAACTTCATAACAAATATTCTTCTTTAAAAAAATCTAAGCTCTATGCCATTCAATTAATTTTAGTCAAGCATTAATTTATAAATATGGCCTCATCTAAATTCAAGTGAAGAAAGGCTGAATGCAACCAATTAAGTCAATATGAGTCCTTTACAAAGCAGAAATCTCATCGAAATTTGCAAAGTCAGAGCTTAGTGGATTCTCCTTGTGGTTCCCTTGGGGATTTTTGGTTTTCATTTCTGGTTTTGGGTGTTTTTTTCTGAGTTTTTTTGTTTGTTTGGGTTTTTTGTTTTGTTTGTTTGTTTTTTTGTTGTTTGGTTTGGTTTGGTTTTTTTACGACCAGTACTTGGCAGCCTTTAAAAAGCGAAGGAAGGCATCTGGCTCTTAAATGGTCTTGTGGTCTTTAGCAGTGATTCCCTAGAAATTTGGCGTCTTCTGGCTTCTGACAGGCTACCTGACCGTAGGCTGAGTGACAACACTTTAGGTGCTCTGGATTTCTAGCCCCTCTTAAACTTTTGTAATGCTGTGTAAGAGACTTCCTTTGCTTCAGATGTGAGGGTCTTTCATTGAGGTGTAGAACCGAGAGCATTCAATCCCACATCAAGAGCTATTAACGTTTTTTCTTAATTTTCTTTTTTTTTTAATATCATTTGCTTTTTGTCATCAAATGGAGAAGACACAAGTCACCAGAATACTATCTGAATCCCCAGCATCCTTTAAGCTTATTAGTTATTCATTCAAATTTTCTATTTCTGAGCAAGGTATCTCAACTATTCCATGTATTACAACAATCCTAAAGCAAGGAAAGAAATATGAAAGTCAGTCAAATAAAAAACAATCAGCTGAGGTTAATTGCAAGTTAATGCCACAATTTTCACTTTAACATTACTAAAGAAGGGCTTTGGGGAGAAAAAGTCAGGAGAAACATAGACCACAAGTTATTATTTTCATGTGAATCCTTACAGAATTTTTTTATGGTGATCATGAAAGTCATACACATAGTAGCCCTTCTGAAGAAGCTTTTTAAAAAAGCCCTGTTTTAAAAGAATATTAATTTGCCATGTATGAGATGAAAAGAAAAATCAACTAAGAAACAAGGAATCTCCATTATCAAGTGTATTATAGCTCTGAACCTTTAGAAATCTTGTCCCTTTATTGTGACAAAAACATGTAAGGATTAAAGCACTCCCATTTGCTTTAGTCCTACCAATCAAATTATGTAAGCAAATGCACTGCTTTATTCAGCAGTACCCAGTGCATATTATGATATGACAAAACACCGATTTTAACAGATTTGAGTGTCATCAGCCCCAACATGCAAATGAAGTTAGTTCACTGGTTTAATATTATGGCCCTGTCTGCACTGAAAGTATATCCCAATTATATGTTTATGTTGGCAGAGCTTTAGTGAAAAACCTGAAAATCTAAGTCTAGTTGATATTGTCTTTCCTAGTCCATAAATTGCTTAATACATACTTAGAGGCTGGCATTTTCATATTACTGGAGAGATACTCCAAATCTCACACATCATGTTGACTTTTTCATTTACAGTAGTTTTCAGCAGATACTTTTTCTAACATAGAAAACATAGTTAATTTGCAGGAACTCTGATTCTCTGGTTGGTATGAAAACATGTAGCTGTGTGACTCTTCATACACACATGTAGAAAAACAGGAGACTGTGAGAAATATAGAATTTTGTTTGCTTGTTTCCAGCATGTTATTATCAGATGAAACTCACTACTTGTTGTGCAATAAATAAAATTTTAGGATAATTCTTTCTGAAAATGTTTAATATTCATTATTTAAAACATATGATGGAAAACTTTCTGTTTTGAACTGATAGCCTCAATGGTGAGAGGAGAGTAGCAGCAGTAGTGTGCTAAGATGTATAGCAAACTGTCATTCTGAGGTAGGTATAAAACTGTCCTACCAATAAGTAAATGCTTCTTATGTCTAAATGCTTTCATCTCAATTAAATGCTAGAACAAATAATATGCTTTATGTCAATTATTTCTCTCTCTGTTTTATACCTTTTCTCACTCCTAATTTCTTTCCCTTCTCACCTCTGCTACCCATCTGCCCTACAATGAAAGCACCATTTTTTAAGATCAGGATTATTAGATGTATTAATGCTTACAAATGCCCATGAGTAACACAATCATGACTGTGCTTCAGAGTCATTAGTAGGATTAGTCATTAACAGTGATTTGTCCAATGTTATTAGGATAAGTCATTAACAGTTCTGACTTCTGTTTTTCTGAGAAAAAGAAGTGTTCAGCAAATGTGAGTAGCAAAGTGTTAGCAGAAGACAACTTTTTCATAGGAAGGATGAAAGAAAGATTATTCCGGACCTTGCAGGAAATGTAAGGGTTTGCAGTTAGCTGTGGAGAGTGACAGGGGAAAAAAAAAGAGAACCAAGACAAGGAATGGAGAGAAAGGGGAAAAGAATAAGTCAGGAAAATATAGAAGGTTGCAGTAAATGAATTATTTTGAGGAATGAGAATAATTTTAAATTATCTTCTAATAGAATACAAATCGAGTCAAAGGGACAGTGGATGAAGGCAGAAGATTCTTATCTCCTAAAGATGAAGAATAGCCAGGTGACACATTAATTTCAGGATACATAAATATTATGAATGTTGAAATTATAATAGCTGGCATGGGACATGACAAAATATATTAAATACAGAATTCTAAGGTGACAATTAATTCTAAGGTGACAATTAGAAAAGTATCTATAAACCAAATATGCAGGCGGAGTTTGCTGATCCCAGGAAGTTAGAGCAATAAAGTATTTGTACCAAATTAAAGAAAAAGATTTTAAAAATTCAGGTAAGTTTAGAATATATATATATTAAAATTTAAAAATTAAGAATTATTATAAAAAAGTAGCAAAGCACAGAGCTCCAGATAATTTACTTGCAGTGACTTTCTACAAAGAAAAAATCTGAGCAGGTTTTAGTTTGGTTTCCTTGGTTTGGGGTGTTTTGTTGTGCTGGGTTTTTCTATTACTACAAAATGCAAGTGGAGTCAGGTCTCATGTGAGTTTTTGTAATGCATGGTGAGCTAAAAATTTGTTAAACTCTATTTCTGTGACAGAAAATCTTGATATGTTTAAGGTTACATTTTCATCATCACAGAGGGTTTTAATCTGGTAAATTTCACTGTGGCTCTCTATAAGATAAAATCCCTAATGTGTATTAAGCACTATAAAGAATGCAGTTAGAAAGGCTGAGGATTGCAATGTCAGATGTATATTTATATAACTATTGAAAGCATTGGATGGGAAGAAGAAGAAAAAAAAAAGAAAACACTGCCAATTAAATACTCTGCTATACTTTCAGACAGCATAGAATAAAAATGGCAATCATTATTTACAAAAGGCTTCAGGATTTGTCCAGGCAAGTATAGTGATGTTTTCCTTCACTTGACACAGCATGTCTGTTTCTGCCACGAGGAGCACCTGCAAATTCAAGGTTTTCTCTTTATTCACTAAAGTAAAACAGTAAATCCAAAACCTGCTCTGAAGAACCATGAGGTTTCTTCCCAGGACTTCAGTTTTTCAGTAACAATCCTTTTTAATCAGTAGGAACTCAATCTGATATTCTTTTCCTATTAGACGATATATACTCATGTTTATGTTATTTTATATATTTTTAGAAAATTGTTGTTCTGTTCAAATTGACATTTACATTTTTCAACTTTTAAAGCATTTACTTTCTCTATCTCACAGCACTAAATAATTAAGAAGCATAATGTTTCCCAGTTTTATAGAGTTTATTTTCCTGGAGCAATGGTGGCTGCACCTCTTCCTGGCAGATGCTGCTGCTGGTTGGGTCAGTACTGAGGGGATAGCAGACCTGCAGCTCCTCACTGGCCTGAGCTTACAAAGTAGCTCACAGTGGCAGAGAGGCCATGTGAATGACATCTAAGGGATATCTCACAGATCCTGATTTTGCTGGACAAAGATGCAGACATCGTGATGAGACAATATTGTGGCATCCAGGGACATAGTAAAGATTCACTTTCTATGAGTTTCAGCATTGTTTCACTTCTCCCTATTAACGTCCCAAAGAAGATTGCCACCATGAATTCATCATTTTGGGGCCCTCCTCCAACATTGTCACAGAAGCTTCCAAATGTGTGTCCCTGGACAGAGCCTGAGTCCTCTACCAGCAGTCTGGTACAGGCACATAAATTACCAAACCTTGTTATTAGATGCCTCTCTGTGATAGCTGTGAATCCATTTTCAGCTTCAGGATAACATGAAAAATTATTTACATTGTGGGCAATGTCAGAAAGAAAGAGGAGAGTCCCCTGTCATTCTGTACAGCTGTGGATCAGGAAGTTCTTAGGAGTATCTTTGTGAGTCAGAACACAAATATGTGTGCTAAGACTCCCAACAGACACAGCAAAAACTTCCTCCACAAGGGAGCTCCAAAATCCTAAACTGAAAACTGTCTTACTATTGCAACCACTCTGTTTTTTGGAAAATAAAGTTCCAGGAAAGGAAAGTTGAGGAAAGAAAAGGAACGCTCTGGAAAGGAATGTTCAGGAAAGAAAAGTTCATGTAAGTTCCAGGAAAGGAAAGGAGAGGAAAGTTCAGGAAAAGTAAGGAAAGGGAAATTCAGGAAAGTTCAGGTAAGGAAAAGAATGTTCCAGGAGAGGACAGGAAAGTTCCATGAAAGAAATGGAAAGTTCTGGGAAAAGGAAGGAAAGTTCCAGGAAAGAAAAGTTACAGAAAAGGAAAGGAAAGTTCAGGAAAGGAAAGGAAAACTCCAGGAAAGGAAAGTTCCTGGAAAGGAAAGTTCAAGGAATGGAAAGGAAGGTTGCAGGAAAGGAAAGTTCTAGGAAATGAAAGGAAAAAAATGTTCCAGGAAAGGAAAGTTCAGGGAAAAAAAAGGAAAGAGAAGTTCAGGAAAGTTCCAGGAAAAATCTAGGAAATTAAAAGTTCCAGAAGAGTTCTAGGAAAGGAAAGTTCCAGGAAAAGAAAGTTCTGGGAAAATTCCAGGAAAGGAAAAGAAAAAAATTCTAAGAAGGGAAAATTGCAGGAAAGGAAAGGAAAAAAATTCCAGGAAAGGAAAGTTGCAGGAAAGTTCCAGGAAAGGAAAGTTCCATTAACCTTCCCCCAGGAGACAAAAATCTGGTATTGCTCTACCACATTAACAAACACTGAGTATTATTTAGAAAGCAATGTTATCTCTGTGTAGGAAACATTAGTCAGACTCAAAGAATGAAGTTTGCAAATAACAGCTTTAAATTAGCAGAAAGTGATGCTGAATTGATTTTTTGCAGAATCTTTCAGCACAACTACAGGCACTGCTTGGGAGGCAAAGTTAGATGGACTGGAGCAAAATACAAAATATAATGCAAATTCTTCACCCTTAGCATATTTAAATATTGGAATAAACAAAGTAGGGACATGATAGATTCTTCAACCACAATACTTGAAATAAAGCTGCTTGTCTTTCTAAATCATATGCTCTAGTTCCAGACACAGCTATAGGCCCGCATTAAGCAGGTCAAACAGGATGACCATCATGGCCTACATGTGCCTTGCATTCTACAAATTGATGAAAATGAAGTCATTAATTTCACTGAAGAACAGAGTTACACCCTCAAAAATGTTCTTTTACCTGTCGGCTGTTCCTTATTTATTTATTTATTTGGTTGCTTGTTTTGTTATTTTTCTCTCCATAGCTATCTTTTTTGGAACTTCATTGTACAGAATGGTCATTAACTGTGATGGAAATGCCAATGTTTCCATGGAAACCTCTGTCCACTACAGAATATACTAGAGCAATATTTGAACCATTTGTCCATTTGATTAATTATGTCTTTGTGCTGAAGGCGGCTTGGCTAGATTGTCTCATCATGTATTAGAGAAGCTACTGCTCTAACAAATGGAGCTATTGTTTTGGGTCTATTCATCTTGGTACATCCCTGAGAGCTGATAGACCTGTCAACAAAACGACTGTCACTTAATGAGCTGCAGCTTGTCAGAACTGTTTAGAGCTTCATGCTAGGCACAAACTACTGTCATGACAGCTTCAGTTATTATGGCAATGAGTAGGATGTCCATAAAAGAGTCTATAGAAAAGAATGACCCTGGTTTTGATATCACATAGTTCACAATTATCAGCTATATATACACTATGTGATAGATTAATAATAGATTCCAAAGCTTTGAGACAATTTACTGATGAACTAGTTCTTCAGTCACAAAGAATGTATAAAATATTTTCCCTAATCTCTTTAGCTGCTTTTCAGTAAATACAGAAAACAAAACCCACAAAACAAAACAGAACAAAACAAAATCTCAGAAAATATCCGCTAGTAATTGCTTGTAATTTTGCTTTGTGGGTAAATCATAGACATTGAAGCTTTCTGTAGTGAGGTAATTTCCATTTAAATTATATTTTTTAAACTTTCATGTTACCTATTGCCTGTA
This sequence comes from Pheucticus melanocephalus, assembly GCA_013398405.1. NCBI lineage: Eukaryota > Metazoa > Chordata > Aves > Passeriformes > Cardinalidae > Pheucticus > Pheucticus melanocephalus. The sequence goes on along the minus strand of VZSJ01000531.1, from coordinate 194,686 downwards.
CCGAAAATCTACTAGGAATTACAAACAATTTAAATGCCATATGCATGGCCTAAAAGGAACATTTTTTTCTAAAACAATATTATGTAAATCTACACAGAATTTACTCTGGTTCTTGCTCAATTTGCATCAACATTTTTGCAATTTTTGTGGACACATCTGTCACTGTGTTGTTTACATTAGCGCATATCCAGCTCTGGCAGTGTGGGATAATGCCATACACATACCTGCTTATTTCTGGCAATGGGTTTCATATATTTTGAGTAATAGTGAAAATATTAGAAATCTGTATTGATTTTCACAGTGGCCTAGAATTTCACCTACAGAAATGTGAACTTCTCAATTGGGAAACATTACTCAGAATCAACAAAACATGCACTAAGCTTACTCAAACCAGAAGCTAATTATGAAAATCAAGATAGACTTTCTACATATTTTAAAAATGTAGATTTATAATTTTCATTCTTAGATGCTACATTCAATTAACAAACATTAAGAGTCACTGTATATGTCATTTGCTTTAAATATTTCCCTGTGCAGCACCAGTGATTAAGCTGTGTCCCTAATAATCACAGATGGAAGTCAGCACCCTGTAGCTACCAACAGCCACATTTAATCAGTTAATAACTGTGGATTAAACTTAATTCAGATTAATTTGTATTAGTATAGAATTTGTAACTCAATTGCTTTCATATTAATTTACATGTTGTCTAGACATGACATCATATTGACTCTTTGTTTGGCCCAAACACTAATTATGAACCATGCAGCTAATGGATGCAAAACTTGCAGTTTAGAAGCAAAACAGAATTTCTGACTACACCATACTGAGGATAGCTCAATATTACAGTTTAGAGCTACAGGCTGGGCATTGCCTGGGAATGGCAGTTCTTCATTTGCACTTCAACCTTCTTAACAAAGTATTTTGTTCCTACATGAAGAATGTGGCTACTGGAAAACAAAATTACTACCCTCTATCAAAAATTGTTAGCCTCAAATTTTTCTGGAGGAAGTTCAAAGAGGAAAATGAGGGATTTAAAAAACTTAAATTGGCTTAAAGCCAAGCCAAGCCAAGCTAAACCAAGAGAAGCCAAGCCAAGAGTCAAGCCAAACCAAACCAAACCAAACCATACCAAACCAAACCACACCAAACTAACCAAGCAAAGGAAAAAACTACATCAGAAGAAGGGGAAAAAGAAGCTCACCTGCTAATATCAATAACTGTTGTGGTACAAATTGGACTGAACCACTGTCTAGGTAATTTTATAATTTATAATTGTATCTGTTCTGGGGTGCCTTTCACATGAACCTGAGCTCAGTTATTGTTTCTTTCATTGCACTCGATCCATTAACTTTCAAAGAACATTTTCAGGTAAGAGAAAAATAGTAAAAAAATAATTTTAATTAATTAGCATGAAATTTAATTTTCAATTATTTTGGTTTAACCAAATTATGTGTCTATATATACACATAAGGTTAAACTTGAGATAAACTTTACAGACAGTGTATTCATACTTATTTTTATGCCCATATGTAAAATAGGACTCTTAAAACATATTAAAAAAAAGAGAATCACTCATTTATTACCTTGAAGTTTTAATGAGTGATAATGTGAATAGTAAAACTATAAAAAAAATTATATATATTACTCTGAACATTTGACTTTAAATATTAATTTGTCTGTAGAACCTTCATAAAAACCACCCTGGTTTAATGTTTCAAGCAAACAGCAAAAAAACCCCTCAGATTAGAGGCTGAGTTTATATCTCTGAGCTGAAACTTTGCTATTCCCATCTACCCATTTATTTTAACGGTGGTCAACAAAGGTAATAACTGAGCAACAAAATAAGGCCAAACATATTTTGGGTTGCTTGCTGATTTTTTTTTTTAATCTGAATATTCTCCATATAGTTTACATTATTTGAACAAAGGAAAAACCCACAATCTTTATGGTTCAAAATAGCTGTAATAGACGTTATCCTGCGATAGATGTTATCCTGCGATAGATGTTATCCTGGTATAGACGTTATCCTGTGATAGGTGTTACGGTACAGGAAAATCTATTACTCCGGCATAATTTTTAACCTGCTGTATAAATAATGTTGGACTGGCTCATCTGCGGGGTGGCAGTGTCACCTAGTGGCCCCCGCTGCCCGGCCGCCTGTTCCCGTTCCAGTCTGCCGCTCTCCCTCCCAGCACCAGGCGGGGAGGCGCAGCGCACGCAGCACGGCACGGCACGGCACGGCACGGCATGGCATGGCATGACAGCGCTCTCCGCGCTCCCTGCGGCAGGGATGCAGGGACGCAGGGATGTAGCTCCAAACAAACCCTGCCGCAATTCACGCTGCAGGGAGGCAGCGCTTTGCGTCCGCACCCGCGCGAACTGCGTTCTGGCACATGGGGAAACCGAAGAGCTGCCCTTCTACCAAACACACCCTGGGCTCGAGCTGCCCGGAACAGCAAAGGACATTCATCATTTATCACTTACTGTCACAGGAACAGGTTCTGAAAGTATAGGAGGGGCGAACGGGACACACAGAATAAGGTAATTTCAACATGTAAGGTCCGTGGTTATAAGATATTTTACTTTCATAAGTCACTAAATTAGTATCTACCAATGAAGTAGTTACAAGATTATAGAGCTAAATTCAGACACTAAAGAAAGACATTTTATCTCCTTTATAGATGTAATGAAAAAACTTTAAAAATTTAACTTCTTTAAAAAAATTAAAACATTAAAAACTGAAAAATGAAAAAAAACTTCTTAAAAAATTTAGTTAACTTCTTTAAAAAAATTAAAAAATGAAATAATTATTTTAATCTAAAATGCTTCTATTAGCTATGAACTGAAAGAAATAGAAACTTTATAGTACAGATGCATGAAAATGCTTGAATCTCCTTTCTTCATATCATAAATGAGCTAAGCATCATTTAAGCATTTGTAAGTTCATAATTACTCACTGAAAAGTTCTACAAAAATGACAGACAATACTAGAACTCAAAATTATTTCAATGAATATCTGTATTCAAGGTTAGTGTTAAACAATTAAAAACAAATCATGAACATATAAAGTGATCTCTGTAAAATTAAGACCAACAAAATCAGATTAACACTTTAGCATGTTGGCATTTTTAAGTTTCTTTTTGTAAACAAATAAAACTGTACATCATCACTCCATTCAATACACTCATACATTTCCAACAAAGTAGCTCACAACCCCCGCCCTGATTTTTAAACTAACAACCCCAGTCAAATGGAACAAAACCAGCCAGAGATTTTTAGACCTATACAGAAGACAGATACTGCGGATCACAATGTTCCATATACTTCTGCAGACTATAACTGCCATTTTCCCTCATATTAAAAGTTCCTGAAGTTTTTAAAGAGTTTATTTACAACTAACAGTGCATATTGACATTGAAATTAAACTCCACAAAGCAATTGCTAAACTAATACTCTTAATGTTGTCAGCTATGATCTTGGTAAGTTAACTGTGTGTTTCAGCAGTCTCAATAGATTGAGAAGTACAATAATGTTGGAAGTCTTCTTAGCATCCTGCTTCTTTCTTGCCTATAGTCAACACAACAGCAAAGTAGCTTCTACATGATTAATTAAATGTGAGAAAAGATGTCCAGATGCTACTAAAGTACTCTGAAAATATGATTTATTTACTGCACTTACTTCTGCTTTTTATATGGATTATATTAAATATATATCTCGCTTTGCAGTTGTCTGCTCTTAGCATCTGCTAATGGCTTAGTATAAATATAATTATTTACATTAAAAAAGGTGTATTTCTTGAACATCTTTATAAGTTAAAGGTGTGGGGATAAACTCTAGCTTGACATTGACATCATTGCTTGGAAATGTATTTTTTAATATTTCCATGTCTTCATAAAAACCTGAAAATATGAATTCACATGTTCCGACTTTCCCTCCAATCTCATTGCTACAGGTATGGGCAGTGATAAAGATATGGTAAGTTATACCCAGCCATTAAGGCCGGGTTGAGGTCAGAAAACACACTCTGTACTAGGCAAAGGAAGCAGTGGATTGAAGAGCAAAGCCAAGAACATTGTGTAGTCATATTGGAAGCAGTATGAGAGGGGGAACCACAAAGTGAGGATCCAAATTGAATATGTTGGATGCTGGAATTTTTTGAATTTTTTGAATTCTCTCCAATGAAATCCTTAGAAAACCAAAGCCTTGAAAAGACCAGAGCTTTGATAATTTGCTTTTATCCAAAGCAACTGGTAAGATCTTCACACAGGTAACACCAGTCAGATTCACACCAACACACATGGCATCCTGGGAAGCTGGCTGTGGGAACAACTATCTGACTCTGCAAGAAATGCCTGAGATTGCAGTAGCTTGACTCATCAACAAGGAATGTCTGAGGTGAGAGTGTCTGACTGTAGGTTTCTTGTAAAATATTTGAAGAGCTATGGCAGTACTTGTCTCTGGGAAATGTAAATCTTTATTGTAACTTTTGCTGGGATGTAAAGGTTTCATTTGTTTCGCATCAGTCCAGTCTACAATACCAATATCTTGGCAATACAACCATCTTCAGTCTGCAGTGTCACATTCCTCAGCTGGAGGAACCTGAAAAGATGATAGTGGAAAAAAAAAAAACCCACAGGCACACATTTTGAAGTAACAGGGAAGAAGTTTGTTCTTGGAGGCAGCATGGCATATCTTCTCACTGTAAAACTATACAGTCTGCTCATGATACAAGGACTTGCAGAAGTTTGCTACAGTAGCATTGCTTATTACCCTACTTCACTGCTTTGCCATCTTTTCCACACTATGCCAGTGGCAGTAGAACACTGAGTGGATGTCCAAGCTTAACTGACATTAGCAAGAAGCTGAACACTGAAATTAAGTCCACCAGGGCTTCTAATTGCATTTTAGGAGCTCTGTCACTGTCACTGTGGAAAGGGTCTCACAAATGTATTTCTGATAATACTGTCATTGAGAGAAGAGGAGCACAAAGAAAGAGGCAGCCTTGAATGGAAGGAGCCCTACAAGTTAAGCTTTGCAGGCTTATAAACTTTGTGTCATATAACCTGTGTGCTTTTCCCAGCACACAGGTTATATGACACATGAGCTGGCACAGGGACTCTTCTGGGGCAAAGCAGACGTGATTGCAGCTAAGCATATTGTGCTGCCCAAAGCCCAGATATCCTCTTTTTAAGGAAGATGCACAGATATGGAGGCTGTTGGCAGGAAAGTTTTTCCTTCCCTGCAGATACAACTACATCCCTGTCTTGATGGATCTGCAGAGCTTCTGTGAGCCCTGCACCGCAGACCATGCAGTGAAAACCATAAAGAAACAGAACCTCCACTGTGGTGGAGAATTTCTGCACTGAGATACAGCCACTGTCTCAGTAAGGATGGGAATCACTGGACTGCTTTCCTGGTGTCTTCATCTGCATATCTGCAGGGGAATTGTGCATACAGTACCTGAGTTCTGCCTGTGTTCCAAGAGAATAGTACATACTCAAACAAGCAAACACTGAAAAGCAACTGCTTAGATCCCCATGGCAATTGTTACATTTAGTAACTGCACTCTTCACAGGTATCTGTACTTGCTTGCTTCACTTGGAAAGGTCTCCATTGCTTAACATCATTAAACCCTCATTTTGTTTCCAATCTCTCATGAGAAGGATCATCTGACATCTTTCTTTTTCAGATCAGGGACTAGTTTGAAGGCCTCACATGAAAACTCTGACTCTCTCCACAGGCCTGACTAAATCTGTGACCAGAAGGCAGTGTCATTTAGTCTTCTTCAAAATGAGAATGTTTGGGTTTGGATTTGGATTTTGGGGTTTGGGGGGTTTGTTCACTTGTTTGTTTGTTTGTTTTCCCTCTGGAACATGAAATCACATCATATTTTTATTTGTTATCTTTTGAAAAATAATGCTCTGATTTCCTACTGACAAATGACTTGAATTTGATTGCAGCTTCAGGTGAAAAACAGTTATTTGAATGCAGAGAGATATGAAATACAACTGGTGTTTGACATTTTCTAACTGATAAATGATTTAGAGCATTACTTCCCAGGAGTGCTATCCACCACACACAAGCTATTCTGGCATAGATGCTTCTAGTATGTGCTCTCAGAATTGCACTGTTCTGGGTAAAACACTGCTATAAACATGATCATAATCTCTGACTATGGTGATTTCCACTCCTATATCGTCACCCCAACAATTAAGCCTAAAGCCTTCTAGGCCTCTTTCTCTTGCTCAGGGTCCACAAATGTGTTTCACTTCTTAACAAAGTTTAAAAAATTTCTCTCTGTGAATACTCAGCAATCCAAGGGAGATGGTGTTTGCCCCGATAAACAGAGGTCTAAAACCCTGCTCTGAATTACAATAAATTAACACTTTGGCCTCCTACCTCATCTCTACTTCACTGAACCTTTTCAGACTACTGCTTAAGTAGGAGATTTCATTTAAATTTATATATAAGGTACTTACCTTTTCATAATCTTTTCCCTCTTCATTCCCCTCTGTACAGGAAATATTTCCTTGACTACAGTTCCATCAGCAAACAAGCCTTTACACTCTTTAGCATGTTATTAACCCTGTCATGTAGAACTTTACTTCTTACTTGCAGTTCCCATGTGTGCAGTAAAAATATATCCCAAAATATGTTTTTTGTTTATTTGAAACACAATACACACACATTTGCAGACATAAATAGACACAGATTCATACATTTTTGCAATCAAATTTTCATGGCTGCATCTTAAACAAAAAATGCATAAAAATATACCCAAAATAATCTTTTGAATTGGTGATAATTAAATTATTTTCACAATGGGCAAAATACAACTCACCAACAGGAAAAGTGCTGCCTCAGTATTTAGGACTTTTGATATAAAAAGGGTATATAGATGTGGCAAGATTTTTAAACTGTGAAATATATATATTTTTTATCTGTTGTACAATTTTTTTCTGAGGAAGCTGTATGGCAACTACAATTTTAACTTTGTGTAAAAAATGCTTTTATCACTTTCTACTCTGATATTTCAGAAAGGTATTTCAGGGAGAATAACCTGTATTTATGTTCCTGACTTTCTCCATCCAAATGTCCTGCTTTCAAATTCAATATATGACCAGCCTAACCAAAGAAATCCTGTGGGATTTACACCTGATAGTAGATTAGTACTTTGGCTGATTTTCTAACAAATGTACAAGGAATAAGAAGACTGAAGGAAACTTTCCTTTGTAGTTCTAGGAAGGAGGTTGGGAAGCCATGGGGAGAGACGGGGAGGAAAGACCACAGACTCTGTGCTTGTAATTTCTTTTTTGCCACCAAGTATAGCAACAGGGGAAAAGACTTTAAATGCCCTTGAGCACAAACTGGCAGGTATGGGAGACAGAGGATCCTTTTGCTCACATCTTGCACAGTAAAATGTCTGTTATGTCTTTCCCATAGCTGCAAATGTCAGCTTTGATCATTACTATATTATCTTGGCTGAGAAATAGTCTAACCTCAATCCTTAAAACTTTGGGCTTACACTGTGCACATTTTCCTAATGCTGTCTCAATATACTAACCTCACTTCACTGTGTTTAATAAAGTACATTAATTAAATCAGCTCTTTTTCTGACAGGAATGTTAATAATCAATCAAGAGCCATTTGATTTTCCTAAATTAACATATCATTTTCTCATATAATTTATTGAAGCAGAATTTCTAAAGAGTTTTCATCTGCTTTGAAATCATGATTAAAATATTTCATTTACAGGAGCATTCTGCTTTGTTTTTGTTGGATCTTCAAGGATAATCTGGGTAAGGGTAAATGTTTCTACCAATAGCATAGATGTCAAAACACAGCCAGAAATTACCATGTATTAATTCATGTTATAGGAAGCATAATCTGTTATAACTAAGGGTGTATAATGCTGTCCATTAAACATCATTATTTATATATCTTGGTCAGACTTTAGGTTTTGGGGTTAAAGCTATCTGTGCTGAGTGTCTACATTACACATATTTTATCTCAGTGTCTGCAAAACCACATCAGTCATTTCTCAAAACAAAATTAGGAAACTGATCCTTCAGTTCAGACAATTTTAGGTGTGTTTTGAAACAAAAAATAGACATATGCTCTGGAAAGGACTCAGGTATGCTTCAGAAGGTCACAGGAGCATCGGTCTAGTGCTCTAGCAATTTTTATCTCTATTAAGCAGGTAAATATATGAAAATATCTTCCTCAAAATTTGATCTACATGAAGTCCAGCCCACTGATGTGTAATTGAAATCCTTCAAGTAAGAAATTAGGAAAAAAGTGCTTGCCTGGCTGGTGGTAGACTATACTGAGTAAGTCATCATCAGATCCCTGGAGAGTGGCACTTTCTATCTCAACATAGGGTTTTACATTGACAAACTGTATTCTTATGAGTCACCAGTAATAGTGAAAATTTATTCTATTTTCTCTGTAGAAAATACATTCCATGAAGTGATGAAATTTTCAAGGATCACTATTCAGAAATCTCTTACCTTATTTCAAGATACAGGTATGATTTACACTATGTAAAGGTAAATCACAAACTGTTGAAATATCTGTCAATTAATATAACAGAAAATTCTGTTATAAATAAAAAAATGCAAAAAGAAAGGAAGGAAGGAACAGAGTAATTCAAAATACTTCATATACCAGTTGCTGAATCCATCAATAGCATGACAAAGTATCTACTACTACATTGAACTGACATCAGAATTTTCAAAAGATGATATGAAAGCACAACAATCTTAGTAAAACTTAGTAAAATAAGCAATGCAATATTATTTTTTATGCAGCACTAACTCAGGAATATATTCATATCTGACTTTCTTCTACAAAAAGATGCCAATGAGATAGAAAGCATGCAAAAGTTGAGAGGTTAACATGGTACACTCCATACAATGTAACTGTAGAAAAATATTGAAAAAGAGATACAAGGAAAAGATATCAAAATTAAGTGTCAACCAAATATTATGGTGAACTGGTCAATTGAGTGGGTTTTTCCTTAGAAGATCTTGGTACAATGGATATTAAAATTCAAAAATCCCGAGGTGCTGTCAGACAACTAGACTGTTTCTTATCTACTTTCAAAAAAAGGCTCTTCCAAAGAAAATTCTTAGGGTTTTCTGAGCAGTAGTTCTCCAATGCAGAAGTAATTCTCACAGTGAACTCCAGTTTATTAAACAAAATTTTCTAGTCTCCTCTATCTTATGTTGCAGAAGAACTTCATGAAACTTAGGTTTGTTGCTAACAGACATTTTCTTTACAGATAGTGCCAATGAAATAGACAAAACCTGATTTTCAGGAAGCTAGAGAATCAAATGGCTCTACAAACCCATTTACAATGAAGTTATCTAATTATGTTGAGCTGGGTTTAATATTTCTGTCTTAGGAATCTTAGATTGGTGCTTAATAATTTTACTGTAAATGCTCATTTAAAATACCCCAAACAAATAAGGGTGGGGATGAAGGGTGTGTGTGTGCTCAGGAAGCTGTGGTCTTAAACTTTAGAATCACCCCAAAAAAATGGTAGGTTGACAGAAGAAATTCAGCTTAGGTATCAATGGGTTAATGCAGTCACCAACAAGGAAGCCACCAAAGCTCCATTAGATGTGCTCAAAGAGATGGTGGATGTTACATGAGGAAACTTAATGCATAGGTTGAGTCTTGCACCAAATGACCCAGAAGCTCTCTCCAACTATAAGCTCTATGAACTGTGAAAATTGTAATAAGTGGTGGCACTTGTGGAATTCCTTCCTGCCATGAAGGATAAATTATTATATAAAGGCTGTCACATGCGATACATCATCTACAAATTTTTTGAGTTCCTACTGCAGCTGCCATTTGGGAAAAAAGCCCCACCAGACCAACAAAGAACACTTCCCTTAAAATACATGAAAAAAACATAGAGCTGCTTGGCATAACAGAAATTCATCCCGAAGCTCTCTACAAGTACCATTTTCTTTGTTATATTTGCCGTTGGTGATGTGAACACCCATAGGACACCAAAACTCATGAAAGAAAAGTCATTCTACAGTTAAGTGGAAAAGTATTCCAGGCAAGATTTGCTTCATTCTACTTACTAAAAGGTAATAAAAAGAGGACTAGGTTAACACTGAGATTTTGGTTCATTTCTCATAACTGACAAAAGTGAAGAAGATGCTATAATCTAGATGACAAGTCCTTGAATATAGCAACATTTTAAAAATGCCAACACATTTATCATATATTTTCTAACAGAATCTTAAGGATAGAACAGAATTCAGAGGTTGCATCCATTAATGTTTCAGTTCACTCATTCCCAGTTTCCCTGTCTTACCCCACCACCAACCCCATACCATTGTATTTTGCAGGAAGACTACAACAGAGAAAAATATTGAATCAGTCTTTAATATTTTCTCTGTTAAATATTATCTTAACTAAAGAAAGAACAAGGAATTGACTACTTGATACCCATGTTAGATTTCTTAGGAGTTGTACTGAAATGAAAATTGTTACCTGACTTTTGCACTGTTATTGCAACTCCTGGTCACATATGCTTACATGATACTGACAGAGCACTCATTACAGTCATTCTTTCTGTAATGTAATTTTCCAAATTCATTAAGAATAAGGTAATGCATAGCTGATGTCTGACAAAAGGTCAGGCTTGTAATACTAGAGAGAAGCAACAAAGCTTGTAATGGTTTATCAGCATCCAATAAAATATGATTTATCTATTGCTCTATTATGATAAAATAATAGATTTTATCTACCATTAAATTATATTGATAATGTAGAAAATATTCTTTCAATATACTTTGTCTTAACAAGCTCCTTCAGCAGCAGAAGAATTATATAAGATCATCAACAATTTAATTAATCTCTACATGCACATATAGTCAACCTCGTATATAATATATAATTGTGTATATTATGTATTATATAGCATGCAATATGATATGTATATATAATTTTGCTCAAATTAGCAATTAAGTTTCCAATACTTAGAGAAAAGGAAGATGTTCTAAAAATTATGATCAGAATCATTCTGATTGCTGTCCATAATTGTTGGGGTTTTGTACAGCATGTGCTATGGATGAGTGATAAGAAAACCTGAGTTACTGACATATATTCTTTACTTTTCTGGGCAGTTGCTTTTTTACAACATTTTAATTTTCTGTAACTAAAAAAACCCATTTTGAATTGAGAAAAAGTAAAAAATTAGTAGTATATTCTTTTTTTAAACTGACAGGTTTAAAGCTACTTCTTTTTGCTCCTTAAAAGTAGTACAAGAGAGGCATATACTGTCTTCTTCATTATTAAAGGAAACAGCACAGCTCAACCTTTTCTGATGACTGAAACTGAACGACAAGACAAAATAATAAATTTAAAGCTCATGTTTATCTTTAATGTTCTACAGCCATCAGCAGGAACCATATTGTCAATGTTGACATAAATTTAGTGTCTGAAGGTCATTATTTATGCAAAAAAATAATTGCACTGAGAACCCAATTTTAGTCTTCTTTTAATTACTGTTAAGCATTTTTAATACTGTTTGGTGTAGCTGTAAGAGCTAAAAAATACAATATGTAAGAAAAAATATTTGCTTTTGATTGGTAGCAATAGTTCAAAATACTGTTAATGGAAAATCCACAGAAGTATCAGTGTTTTTATCTTTGAATAAGTACTTATAAAATGCTCCAGCAAAAAAACCCAGCCAATAAAACCACAAAAATGCAAGGGTACAATCTGGAGCTTCACCATTTACATCAGAAATGAAGTTGGCAAGCCATGCCCAATTGTACTTATTTCTCTTTATTTCATTCATTCATATTTTGTCACTCCTATTTCTTGTGAATTTAATTGAGGTTTTAAGTTTTTTCTCTACTCTCTCTTCTCAAAAGAAACAGTTTCTTATTTTTCTGTATATGTCTTCTATTCTCTGGTTCTCTCACTCTTTGTATTCCTCTTGTTTCACATCTCTGCCATTCCACTGCCCTCTAACACTTTTCACTATCCTGTTATGCACACACAAAATACCCAAACAGACATTTCAGGATTGTTGGTGTAAGTTGTCAAGTTATCATTATTATACCCAGATACAAGCACTCTTGGTAAGTAATTTTAAATGGAATTTCTTCTTGAGAGAACATAATTCAAACATGCATCGACTATAATCATGAGCCAGTAGGGAAGAACTCTTCATTCTACAGTGGGATCACATGGTACATCTCTTTCCATTACTAATGTACCTAGCACGAAGTGCCAAGCCCCTTTTTTCATCTCTAATTTGTAATTCACTAATCTGTATATGAACCATGCTTTAATTTATACAATATGTATATTTCATCCTCTGCATAATATGATACAATCGCCCTCTCATATTTCTAGTGGTACATAACAAAAAGCCTTCATGAAAGCAAAATTATATCCTGGGTTTACAGCTTCTATCATATCACTTAGCAACTAGTAATGTTAAAAAAATAGTGTTTTTCCCTATAAATCATCTTGGACTCCATGATCAAAAACACCAGCTGATTTTACCCACTGTTCATCTGTTGGTGATCAATACATCTGCATAGTTATTGCCATACTGCAAGGTGGAAGACACTGCAGAAAACAATCATATAAAGTGGACAGAGCAGAAAAGATGAAAAAATAGAGCAGAAAAGATGAATAAAGCAACAACAACAACAAAATAAAAGTACCAGATTAAACTCCCTTTTCTAACAGTATCAGATGAATATTGCACTGTCAGTCATACACAGCATTCAGTCGCCATTCTAGGGCTGCTAATCTGCAGGAAAGCAGGATTAAAGTCTTAACATGTGGTAGAATCCATACAAAATGCATTATTTATTTGAAGCAAAGTATGCCAATATTTCACACGGTTAAATTAAAACTTGTCATTTGAAAATGAATGCAGTACTGAAGTAGAAAATGTAGCAGAGAATGATAGACCAGCCTTATTGCAAGATCTTAGGTTATAAGAATTTTTTCCACAGAGCTAAGCAGTCATCTTTTTAATGGCACAAGGGCCCTTTAAACTCGTCTAAACTATATTCATGGAATTGATATTTTATTTAAACTAAAAATAAGAAAAATTCAATTTTTTCTTAAGTAATAATGTTTTCTGGATATCTACCAACTTCTTTGTGCTTCTGAAAGTATTTTATGCTTCAAAGAAAGTTTGCTATTTATCTCTTGCTAGCTATTCACTGTGAACTATGACCTACAGAAAACCTGGGCAATCTGCAATCCACCAATATAATCCTGTTCCTCTTCCAAGTTTCTCACTGAAGAACAATTTTCTCTTCCTGTTTGGTTGGCTAGATGAGCTACTACAGTTACACACAAGCTACTCACAAGTTTTCAGTTTTTCCCTTTAAATGTGTCAGGTTCTGATGATTCATATATGTGGATGGTATGGTCACTCCAGCCATATCCAGTTTAGAGAAAAATAAATAACATACTGTCTTCTTTAAATTCTAAATAAAGCAGAAAATAACACACATACAAATAGTATCTAAAAATCCCTCAAGTTACAGGTTTTATCTGGCCATTCTAATCTGTTCAGATCCTGTTCTGTCAGGAAATATAGGGACAGAAATGTAATGATTTTCCTGCACCATTTTTGAATCGTAAATAATGTACCATCAAATGCAGTGTTCAATTTTATATTTTATTTTATAAGAAAAAATGATTAATTACATCATTGATCTGTTTTCAATTTCTCTGTAGACTGTCCTTTTCCACACAGGGTCTTTATAAAATTATTCAAAATATAGATATTTTCGTGTCTTTTTGCATTCGCTTCAAGTAAAAAAATAAAAGGTAATGATATATATTATGTGTTTGTTCAATTTGACTTGGAAAAAAATCTGTAGTCATAAACTCATATGACCCCATTTGAACACCGAACATTTGAAAATCAACTTCTCATGCAAAATAGATAGAATACTTTAAACTGCTGAAAGTATGAAATACATTGTACAGTTAACATTACTACCATTGTTTTAGATTAAGATACAGGGCAAGAACACCAGTATATTGTGTACAAAGCTTTCATTTTCACTTGGATTAAAAATTTAAAAGAACAGCAATTCCTAGCTTTTCAAATATAAATTGGCAGGTTTTTAAATACAAATTGTAGATATGTCTAAATTTTAAAACTTGTACAAACAAGAATTTCTGGCTGCAAATCTGTGTTATCAGTTTGTTCTCATGTGCTCACTGAGTGCAATCCAGCTGGGTTGGATTCATTAGTGCTATAATTCAGTAAGTCTTGTTCCTTCTTGACTCTCATTGAAACCATAATAAATTTTCAGAGAGACATTTGAACCCTGTATACTTTGTAATATATACAAAGACTTTGTGAATTTGAATCATTATGTAATTATAAATATCTTTAAATAAATGCAGTTATCTCTGATTCCATTTAATTCCCAGTCAGAACTTTGGCTGATTGTCAATTTTAACATAAACATATAAAGTTAACTTTTATTTCTCACTGATAGTGCTAGAATATAATCAAGACAATTTTTAGAAATCTGGTAGAAGTATTTTCTCCCAGGCAGAATATTTTTATGCAGGCTTCAGCCTGAAGCAGATTTTTCATGGCAGATTTCTCAAAACAGAAATTTCTAAGAGAACTGCTGACACAACCTTCGCTCCTACATAGTAGTGTGAACTTGCCACTGTAATAATTAAGCAATTAGGCATGACAGAGAGTGTGAGTTTCCTGAGATAATCACACCCCTGGTGTATTAGAAGTCATGATCCAGAGAAAAGTGGTTTTAATCCCCCAAGGGTGTGATTATCTTATGATAACCACACCCCCTGGAGGAAATTTATAAGTCACATAAAAATCTTCAGTGCAAAGTAAAAAGTGCTGGTATTGCAAGAAAAAGTCTGGATACAGAGAGTGCTGTGTGGCTTCCTCAAATGAAGGAAGAATTACAATACACAACAGTTATTCATACAATTACCCATCAGTCCAATCCATTTTACTGGAAATAATATCTAAGAACATCGGACGGGGCAACCATGGATATGTGTACAGACTGGGAAGTTGAAAAACAGTGTAATGGAAAGGGACCACGGGGTTCCAGTTAGTGGCAAGTTTGAGTCAGCAGTGCCCTGGCAGCCAGGAGTGTCGCAGACATCTTTTTCACTAAAAATCCTTTCTTTAGGATTTTTCCTGCTGAAGCTAAGTTTCAGCAACAAGATGTAAACAATGATTATCTGCTGCTGTGGAATGCAACAGGTGGACCTGTGATTGGTCTCCTGTAGATGTTTGGATTTACTGACCAGTCACGGCAGAGCTGGCTCTCGCTCTCTGTCAGAGCCAGCTGCTTTTGTTATCATTCTTTCTATTCTATTCTTAGCTTAGCTAGCTTCTGGGGAAACCTTTCCCTCTATTTCCTTTTAGTATAGTTATAATGTAATATATATATATATCATAAAATAATAAATCAAGCCTTCTGAGCATGGAGTCAACATTCTCGTCTCTCCCTTCACCTGAAAACACCTGTGACCACTGTCACACAGGACGGCCAAGCGTGTCCTGGGGAGCATCAGGCCCAGCATTGCCAGCCAGGCAAGGGAGGGGATTGTCCTGCTCTGCTCTGCTCTGCACTGGGGCAGCCTCACCTCAAGTTCTGGGGGCAGTTTTTGGTGCCACAATATAAGACATGAAACTATCAGACAGGGTTCAAACGATGGTCATTATATGAAGAGGGGATGAGGGCACTTGGTCTGTTCAGCTTGGAGAAATCTGAGGGGAGACCTCATCACAGTCTGGAACCTCCTTGTGAGGGGAAGAGGAAGGGCAGACACTGATTTCTTCCTCTGTGGTGACCAGGGACAGAACCCAAGGAAAACAGCCTGAAATTGTATCAGGAGAGGATTAGGTGGGATATTAGAAAAAGATTCTGCTTGTGTATGGGCATTGGAACAGGCTGCCCAGAGAAATAGTCCCAGCACAAAGCCTGATAGGGTTCAAAAAGCATTTGGAAAATACTCTCAGGCATGTGGTGTGACTCTTTGGAATGGTGCTATGCAGGGCCAGGAGTTGGACTTGATGATCTATGTGGATCCCTTTCAACTCAGCATATTCTGTAACTTATAGTAGTCTTTCTCCAGCCTCCAATGTAGCAAATACTGCTTTAAGACTTTTGAGATTATCTCAAAACTAGAAATGTAATCTCTATTTGAGACTGCTTTACTTCCAGGTTATGATAAGAATGGCCTTCCAAAATGTCATGTGTAATTTCATCTTGAAACACATGCACTGCACAAGGTAGCAAATAATATATCATCTCATACGTACTTCTGAAATTCATATTGGATGCTCAGGAGTGATGCCGGGCTGCGAAAGGAATAAATTCCTTTTCATGAGTTGATTTCAAGCAAAAGTGAAAAATACAGTAACTTGAAATTGTACAGTTGTCAGATCTTCTAAAATAGCCTCATCTGTTATTCACCTTGGCTTCTCCCTTTGGCAGAATAATTTGAAAACCAAGGTTGCCTACCGTTTCTGTTGTGAAGAGAACACTACTTATTTGTAAGAGATCCCTGATGCTAACAGTGCTCCCTCTTACTTCCCCTGAAATGGCATTCAACATTTGTGAACACCGATGTTTGGTTAATCAAATCAAGATATTTTGGAAATTACTTCTGCACAGTTCCAATTGTGCTTACACCAACTGATGCATGTAAGCTCTTTGGCTTACAGCAGCCTTACACACACAGATCTTGATGGCACCTGTTGTGCGTTATGCATTAATGTTTCTTCTGTTCTACATTACACTTCTACACAATAAAATGTGTACAAGTGTATACATATAATAAAATGTGTTGTGTACAGTTATTCCATCATCACATCAAGATAATGAAAACATCATACACCCACAATCAGTAAGCAGGTACTTTTTCTTTGTAATAGTTAGCATTAAGGTGTTGTTGACATGCGAAAGACTATTAAAAATTGACTGAAAAGTTTTAGGTATTGGTCAGGTTCAGCTTCATTTTCTTGTTCCACCACTGTAATTTGATACAAACAAAAGTCTCCTGCAAGAAAGATTTTACACCTGTAAATAGTCTCAAAGTTTGCTGTCCTGTATTTGTTGGAGACCATTATTGGTAGAAGCCTGGACTGCAGTGATTGTGCCTTGGTGAATTTCACTATCTCAAGGGATATAGGCCAAGCAAAAAGTCAAGTGAAGACCTTAAACCTTGGGAAAATAGTCTTTCATTTGCTTAAGGAACTGGTGGATGGGACAGATGTTCTGAAAACTGCCTTCAGGAATAAAGGTGCAGAAGGAATCTGTCAGATATTTAAAGACATTTTTCTTAGAGCACAAGACCTTTGCAAGAAATCAGACAAGGACAATTGGAGACCAGCATAGATGACTAAAGATCTTTTGGTTAAGCTGAAACACAGGATGAAAAAGGATAGTCACTAGAAGCAGGGACACATATTCTTCAAATATTATGGGGATGTGGGTTGGGAGTGTAGCAATGAGATTGAGAAAGCTAAGGGACAAATCTAGCCATAACCAAATTTGGCAGGGGATGTGAAAAGTAGAAATACTTCATACAGGTACATTAGTCAGAAAAGGAAGACCAAAGAAATTGTACCCCCATAAGACAGAGGATTTGATGACAGCTGACATGGGGAAGACTGAAGTACTCAACCTTCTTTTTTTTTCATTTTTCACTGGAAATTGCTCTTGTTGTAACTCTTGGGACATTTAATCTCAGTGCAGAGACTGGAGTAAAGAAGTCCAGTCCCTCTCATCATAGGATAAAATCAGGTTCAAGTAACCTGATGTGATCCACTAGTAAGAGAAGTATGATGAGATAAAGACAGTTTAATACATAGAGCAAAAGCCCCATGTGCAAGTGAAGCAAGGAATTAACTGTTCCATGGGCAGGCAGGTGCCCAGGAAAGCAGGGGTCCATCAGGCATAATGGTGATTTCAGAAGGCAAGGTCTTAACTCCAAGCATCCTTCTCAGAATATTCTTCTTCACACAGTTTTTCATTCATTACCATATTCCTGACCATCATATGGTCACATAATGTATATCTCTTGGATCATTTAGGGTCACCTGTCAGAGTTATGTCTGCTCCCAAAATCCTCCCAAAATCTGCCCCAGACTCATCACTATGGGGAAGAAACAGTACATCTCTGAATTACCAACTTTGTTTCCATCACAAATCCAAAACTAAGCCACATCCTAGCTACTGTGAAGAAAATTACCTCTATCCCAGCTCACACCAGCACATCATTATGGGAATATGGAAAACAAAAGGGTAGAACACACTGGCCAGTTTTCCTAAGACATTATAGAGTTCATCAGAGTTCTGAAGCCTTTTAAAACCAGTTTACTCTGTTTCTTTTTTGTTGTTGTTGTCAATGTTATGTCCACTTATGTTATGTTCTTGCTAAGTTAGAATACAAGATTTATTATGGGATCCAAGACCATGGGTAATTACAAGCAGAACCGAAAACTCTGTAACAGATTTATGTGGTTCTTAACAGCATTAAAAATCCAGGGATTTTTAATCAGATCATCAAGGAAATTAAATTTTTTTTAGAGTTTAGACAAATATATAGTATAGCACAGTTTCTGCTAGACTACTTCTTACTTACCACTTCATACAAATAAAATCAGTATATCTGGACATTATTAATGATTTGGGAACCTATAGCTTTGTATTTTTTCTGTATAGGTTTGGTTGCTCATGTACATTCTATAAACCTCAGGATTTAGAAATTAGAATGGAATGGACCTCTTCAAAATACAGTTGAGAATTTCCAATTATCATACAACTCTTTTTTGTACTCATTTTTGCAATATGACACCACAAAAAAAAAGAGAAAGTAGGATTCCCTTTTATTTTAGACAAAAAATTGAATATTCACTTAAAGTTAATCAGCTCTTAGGCAAAGACTTGTACTCATTAAATAAAGATATCCTTTGTTAATGGATTGATAATATCATCAACAACATCTACAATAACAACTGTTATTTGTAGATGGGATAAATTTTCTGAGCTGTAGGATATTTTTTAACTCTCTTATTACACCATGTCTTACACTACAGCTTTCTTTGCACCACCTTGCAAAACTTGTACACAACAGTACAAGTCAATGTCACTGCAAAGAAGGGAAAAGACAGCAAGCTGAGTGATGATAAAAGGAAACTCTTAATCACATTTCCTTGTAGGTATAGCTTTAGACCCGTAGAAGCAATACAAGCTGATCAACTTGGCAGCCAGTCAGCATTTTTGTAGAAAAACAGATATGTTCTAGTAGAAAGACAGGAATTATTTTTCATATTAGTAGTTAAACAGGGCAGCTTCGTGGAGTACTGAAGTGATCAAAACAGTGGTAAAGGAAATACATTTTAGGAAATAACAGTAAAAATTTTCATAATTTTTCATCCATATTCTCTGGAAAATTCAAAAATTATCTACTAATTTTATTTATAGACAGAGCTCATGCACATTTAGCTCTCTCATTTCTTACTGTACATATCACCATAAGGTCGCTCCTGTTCCCAGTGGAAATAGCATAGATTTAATTAAATTTGAAGTTTTTGCTTGTGCTACTTCTTGGTTTGTCTTTGGTTTGTTGGTTTTTCAGTTTTTCTTACTAGTGGCCTGCCAAATTTCACATCCAGGGTTTATCTAAACCCTTCTTACTTTCTGAACTGAAACTGTTGGGTTGCATAATTTCCTATCCATCCCCTCAACCGTAAATTCCAAGCAGACATCATACTTTCTATCCCTTCTAATGTATCTTGTGCTTTCCTCTTAGCAATACAGTAGTGATCTCTACAGATTTTCATAAAACAAAGATGGGAAAATTAAGTTGCTTGTTGTTTTTTATCTTTTGAATTAATTTTGTTTCTATCTAAACTGAAAAGATTTTTATTTTTTTTTAATTTGGAAATTGTTGTGGGAAACAGATTTGGCTAAAATGTAAGAGAAAGATATGGAAGTAACATGACAAGCCATCAAGAAAAACAAATATTTTGATCAGCAGTATATTTTATTTAAGCTTTCAAAGCCAAGGGTGAAGGACAAATTTTAGAATTTCTAAGATACCTATATTTTAGAAGAATTTTTGTTTAACCTTCAGTATAACCTGGCAGGTATCTGAAACTAGAAGGAATTAACAACAAAGGAAGAGATGCCTACAAATTTTTATCATATTGAAATTTATTAAATTGAAATAGAAGTAACTCTCACCATGCCCAAGAAATTGAACAAATGGTCAAGAAATCAGATTTTTTTCAGAATGACCACTCAGCACTTAATGAATACAGTGTTTATTTAGTTCACAACATGCTTGAAGAAAATTCAAGATATGATCAAAACATAGCCTTGCTTTGAGTTCCCCTTCCTTCTCTTTCCCGCTTCCTATACTCTACTGCATTAATAACAGACCTATTAAATAAAGTCTATCTCAACTTCATACACCTATCAATCAAATGAAATCAAATCTTCAAATCCTGTTCAAGTCACGATGGCTTTTAGCATCCCTTCTGAAAGGTGCATGAAGCCTTCAAAGAAAACCAGTATAAAGATTTTATTTTAATATATACTTTCTATGTTTTCATAGTGCAATGTATTTTATATTCATAGGAAGTCTGCCCCCACAACCCCCCGAATATAAAGAAGAAAAGAACTTCTTTACTGTGTGACCATGCACTAAAACAGATTGCCCAGAGAGGTTATAGGTTTTCCCTCACTGGAGATATTCAAGACCCATACAGACACAATCCTGGGCCATGTGCTCTGGGATGACCCTGCCTGAGCAGGGAGGTTGGACCAGATGACCCACTGTGGCCCCTTTCAACCTCACCTATTCTGTGATTCTGTAATGCAGTGATTATTCATCACAATTGGTTTAATAATTTCAATAAATATGTGCTTCGAAAGATAAAAAGAACACTATTGAAGAGAGGAAACTAATTCTTAAATCAGCAGGTTAAAAATTCAACATTTATAATGCCTTTTTGGAAAGGTTATCACAAACATTTCTTAACTGCCCATTCAATATAAACCTCTGATTTTCAACAGGCTTAGAACTGACATACAGAACTGCCCAAACATAAATTGATCAGTTTGATGCCACTTTACTAAAAGCAGAATCATTATGCAAACATGAATCATCTATGAAAACTTTGATGGCTTCCTAAACTTCATATGATGACTTTAAATTTATTCCTGAAGACTAGTAATGCTGGCAAAAAAAAACAGACTCAAGAAAACAACAATATAAAACACCATCAAAAATCCCAAATCAGCTATAAAAAATTCTAACTTTGTATTATATATCTTTTAGACATCTAAAGACATGATTGACATTTTAGCTTTGCACAAATTTCTGGTGTTGCTGCCAGTATTATGCTTTTCATTGCTGGCATAGCAAAAAAGTCTGATTTCGTACCATATGGAGTCAGAGTAACTTTAGCACAACTCCAGTATTCCTAGATGCTCCAGTGATTGGCACGATTTCTGTGGTGGTTTTGGATTTGGTTTACATTTGCTAATAGAAATATTGAGAGTGAGTTTGGTTTGATTTGTAGACTTCTTTATCTTCCATAGCTAAATGGAGATACCAAACTTTAGGCTGACACATCTAACCTCTAAAACTCATCATAATATAAGAATGCCCAATTTAACACTGAATGGGGCATAATGCTGCAAGGGGCAGCTGGTTTTTGGGGGATATAACTCAGGGCTCCTGCAGTCTGTTCGCTTCCTGTACTGGATACAGGTCATGCCATGCTGCATTGTGCTGCAGAAACACTGCACTGCTGCTTTCCCTTTGGTGTGAAGGGATTTGTCTCCTCCAGAAGATTTATTCCAGTACTTACAATCACTGTCATTAATACTTGGGAAGGTATGTCCACAGTGAACAACTGTGACACTAGAGCCAGTGCAGAATTTATAAGAAAAATATAATTTGGTGGTTAGTCCATCTCAGAAGCACAGCATCCCTCAGGCAAATGTTGGTTTATTCTGTAGTCGTGTCTGCCTAGCAGTAGAAACAGATTACATGTTGCAGATACTGACACAAATATCATGGAAATTCTGGACATCAGTTTAAGCTGCCTGGTTTTCTTCACTGAGATTTGGCCCTTCCCAGAATATCCAAGAGGGTTCTATATAAATGCACAAATCTTCTTTGTGCTTCTTTATGATCTCTCATATATCAAACCCAGCAAGAAAATACTGACACTGGTGAAATCTCTTAAACTTCCATAATTCTGGAAATTCATGTCATATCTGTGGTAAATAGGTATGATTCGTGCTGATAAAAATTGAAACAGTAATCAATATTGATACAGCAATTAATATTTGGGAATAATAAAACAGTTAATAGTTGTAATGCCAAAGAAGAAAGGGAGAGGAGGGGCTCCACCCCCCCCTCCCAGCAGATGTTCTCAAGGAACACAGGAAAAGGCCGAAGATGCAGTTGCTAAAAATGAACCAGAACCTGGTTGGGTACCAGAAAATGCTAATTATAAGGGATTTACTGACTTGATATATAGATGTAGTGATACGTTAGTCTTGGCCCATATTGTACTGGCTTGGTGCGCATGTGTAAGCCAAAGGTGAAATAAAGGACACAGAGGAAGACTACGAAATTTTCATCCAAAATGACCCCCAAAGACTTGTGCGACCACCAAACTGAGTGGTGGAGCATGCATGGTAAAGGTCGTAATGAGGACGGAGATAGAGATATGATGAACCGAAAATGGGAGGAGATGGTACTGACACCTGGCATATAAGGGGTAATTTCCACTTGGCAAGCTGGTACGTGATGTGGCACGGGTCCATGAGCCCTGCACTCCGTACCCCGCGGTTATCTTTTGCTTATGCGCTATTATTGGAACCAAATTATCCCTTATTTTAATCAAATTATATTGTATCCAATTTTATATTTTTTTATTCAATTAAAATTGCTACTACCTTTAATATTGTTTGTTTTTTTTATGAAGGGATAATTGGGCAAACATAACATATCCATCTGAACAAATAAATGTATTCAATACATTTCTGGTTATTTTGAAAACAGTACACATAAAAATGTTATTTTCTATTATAAAGTAATACTTCATTAATATTATTTAATTAATTGTATACTTTGTTTTCTTATTTGCAGGATATTACTAGACCTCGATTTTACCTCTCCTCAACAATCTCGTGGTTCGTTTCTTTTTCTTATTCCCTCTTTCCCTTTAATTATCTTTTCCTCTCTTCTCATCACTCCTTATCCAAAAAGCACTTTGGTTCCAACTAAACTTATTTTGCATTAAGTTGTGTCTTATCAAGTTGTTTTATTACATCACTTTACCATGTACAGAAAAATCTATGACTTTCTACACCAGATTCCCAAATAACCATCTCTACCAGCCAAATCTGTCAAAGACCAATATTTGTTTACAGATCTCTTTCAGTGCACTGAAATGCCGGCTGAGTGTGTCATTAGGAAGAACTATAACAGCAAAGGTTTTCTATACAGTAGCAGAGTATTTTAAATTCCCTTACTGGGAGCCTACCAATTTATTTACAGGAGTTCATATCAAATGGTATAATATTGGCTCTAAGACAAGGACATTTATATGTAAACTCAGAAGAACCAGAATCAATAATGACTGGCAAAATGTTTCAAGAAAAACTAAATTTTAAAAAGTATTTATTAATATAGTAATTGATTCATTCTTTTTTTAAGTCACTGCTATGGCACATGTGAGTAGTTAAGTCCAGATATAAATATAAACTACGATTAACTAAATACATTATACTTCTAGGCTTTAAAAATCACTTTCTGATTCAAGGATTACAGAAGAAAATAAAATAGGAGAAAGAAAAAAAAAGAAGGAAATACTTGTGGTATGAGAGTAGGGCACAAGTTATATTTGCATATAGCTCTTCAAAGAAGTATTAATGTCTCTGTTTCTTGATTCTGTTTGCATGGCTGTAAAGGTATCAGAATCCATAAATATTCCTGTGATGCTAAGTCCAAGTCAAACCTGAAAAACCCTTTCCAGCAGCTTATTGCCCCATTTCTCCTGCTCAAAATTAATTAAATTACAAGATATGACCAACATTTTTTGTCTCCATTTCCTCTTGGTCTCTACTGCTTTCCTTTGGTATGAGACATAAAGTGGATATGGGATGTGGGATTAGTAATAGGAAAAAATAATCAAGATTATCCAGATTTTCTCCATCTCTAATTGTCCAGGCTTTGCTAATGAGCTGAAGCTTAACAGTAAGTTGACCATAGACTCCATTTAAAATACATTCTTCACTTCTGCTCATAAACTGCTGTCTGCCTAAAATTTCTGCAAAGAGAGGTAACACTGAAAAAGCAGAGCATTTATCCCTAAGTTCAATAGCAAAGGCTGGAGGAGGGATTGTCCAAGGGGACCTGTCAGGAAAACTAGGGAGATAACGTCCAAGTGGAACAGGGAGGTGGTCAGGTAAATACCATTAATAATGTGTAAAGGTCACTAGGAGAATAGAGAAGTTAAGTTATACCTGGAGATAAATAGAGGGGAAAGAAAAAAAAATATGGATGGTTAGCAAGATGAGAGAACTAGAACAAAAATAAAAGTAGTGAGAAAAATTAAAGGAAAAGAAAAACAATTTAAATAAAAATGTCTTACACAAGGTAACTGACACAGTTCTTCAAGGTTCAAAAAAAGGAAAACCATTGAAAAGTTGAAAATATTGAGCTTCTCTATTAGTTTGTGGAGTAATTTTTTCTAGATACCTGTCTCTCTTTCTGCCACAGCAAATCTGTCCTTCTCAATCTCCACCCCTTTTGCCCATCATGACATTCAATGCTCCTGTATCTATTGACTGTCTCTGACACTGTGAAAACTTCTCTGTACCTTCTCTGTACCTGTGTTCAGTGTGACACAGTTAAAGACAGAGAAAAGCTCCTTAGTAACATCAACACCAGTAAATTAAATATGTTTGAACAGAACAGAAAGGAAGATTTTTTAAACAGCGCAGAAAGAGGCTGAGACCTCTTAACCTGTGCACAAAAGAAAGAGCTGTGCAGGAGACTGAGCAGCTTAGGGCAATTCTTGCTGAAAGCTGTTTTGAGCAGCCCTTTAAGGTACTAGACGTAGTCTCAGTAACAGGTTATGCCTGAATGGACTGATCTGCAAAGCAAATGGAGTCACTGCCTGAATTCCCAGCCCTCAGGATAGATGAGGAAAAGTTATTGGTTGTATTTCCAACCCATTGTTAGCCTTTACTTCCCCGGGCTCTGAGGATATTGAGTGTCATCTGAGTAGGCATCAATATACAAGTGAAAATACCAAATCAGAATGAGAGTAATCTCACTGTAGATTAGAGGAAAGGAATAAAACCCCAGCAAATGGCAATAGTAACTTCAAATACTATGTGGTAGCAATGACCACGTAGTATTTGAGGTTAAACAACTTGAAATAAAATGCCCAAGGAAATTTTATGAATTTCAACAGAAACTCTGGCATAGGGAATAGCACACAGATACCTTTCAGGACTGTGCCTAGTGTAATTGATCCAACCTTAGGCAGGAGAATGAACAGATGATATCTTCATCCAGACCTACATTTAAGCTACAAAAAA
This sequence comes from Pheucticus melanocephalus, assembly GCA_013398405.1. Classification (NCBI taxonomy): domain Eukaryota; kingdom Metazoa; phylum Chordata; class Aves; order Passeriformes; family Cardinalidae; genus Pheucticus; species Pheucticus melanocephalus. The sequence goes on along the minus strand of VZSJ01000531.1, from coordinate 169,039 downwards.
CATTATGTTTATCTACCTATGTTCCTTTCTCCTCTTAGTGTTGCTTCAGTCATAATTCAGTACATTTACTGTAGATTTTGTCTTAACCATAGTTGAAATTGCACTTATATGAGTTTCACAGAACATGTGTAGCATAATTAGACTATGGTGTACCAGGAACACGTGAGGGTTTTCTTGCTTTACAGATGGGTAGCCTTTTTAATTACTTCATTATATAACATCATGTATTTTAACTAGTTTCCTCTCAAAAGAAACTTAGAATCTTGTTAATCCAACTTTGTGTGTTTTCTCCTCTTTATACATGCAGATTTAAAAATCTGCCAGATGGGGTACCAACCTCTGCCAGCAACTTTCCAATTTTCTGCCACTACATCTTAGTTAAGAAAGATTTCAGAAGTTTTCCCTAAAATAAAAAAATCATATTCCCCTTGTATTTTGACTTTTTTTCTGAATGTAAATACAGTGCAGTGACAAAATTTCTTACCATGGAATCTCAATATTTAATTTCACTCTATAGATTCCAGAACTTTCTCACCAGGGGAAGCAGAGCTGCAGGCACTGATCTCTTCTCTGTGATGACAGTGTCAGAACCTGAGGGAATGGCCTGAAGCTGCATCAGGGGAAGTTTAGGCTGGGTATTGGGAAAATGTTCTTCACCCAGAGGGTAGCTGGAACAGACTGGGCACTGGAACAGACTCCCCAGGAAGGAGGTCACAAGCATTATAGAGTTCCAGAAGCATTTATACAACACTCTGAGGTTTGTGGTATGATTCTCCAGGCTGTCCTGTGCAGGTCCAGGAGCTGGACTTCATGATCCTTGTGGGTCACTTTCAAATCAGAATATTCTGTGATTTTACGATTATGTGATAATAAAACCCTGATTTTCTCTTTCAAGCTGTGCTGCATTCTTTGTCTGCAAGGGACAGGTGGAAAGGAAACACAGACATTCAAAATGCCATAGGATTGCATCACTGCTCCACATTGTCTGATCTACTTGGTCTCTGTAGACTCCTCTTTCTTTCTCTTTCTGAGGACACATAGTGGAAGAAAAAATGAAGAAAAATTAACAAAATATATTCAAGATAAAAGGTCTCAAAAAGATGGTATAAATTTCTAGTGCATAGGATAAAGCTGCCTCCCTCTGCCTCCAAAATCCCTCTCATCACCATTATTTAGATCAAGTAGTGAATGATGAAGGCACTCCAAAAGTACAACATAACCACAAACAAAAAGGCTTTTTCTCTAAATAAAATTGTTGTCTTGCCAATATTAAACAGTACAGAAAGAGGCCATATAAATATTCAAATGGTAAAAAGGGCTAAGGATAAAATAAAATCCTCCACTTGGGTTTTTGGGTTGGTTTCTTTTTATTTGGTGTAACCCTGCAAATTGTGTTTTAACATAGATTTTTAGAATAGACAAAAATATAAAGCTGAAATACATTATAAATTAAGCCATTGAGCATGTTCATCGCTGTAAATAAAGCCAGATGCTTCGGCTGTGACTGCTCACAGCGTTTCTGCTGTGGTTTTAGAGGGAAAAGGCAACACAGAAAAAATCTGGCTGTGTATTTTGGTTTTAGAGATTGCCAAAGAGAACTTTCCATTCCCCTGATTGAAAGGTTCTTTGAAATCAGCTAGAATGACTGGCTAGCAGGAAAAAAATACAGCAAAATGCAGGTCTTCTCATGTTCATGAGGCGATATTCCTGTTTGAAAAATTTAATTTTCTTTTACAACATGGTAACCTATATAGCTGATCAAGGGAAGTCAGTTGGTGTACTCTTTTTGGATTTCAGTAAAGCTTTTGATACTGTCTCTCACAGTATCCTTATGGAGAAAAAGTCCACAGCTGGATAAACACATCACATCCTGGGATTGGTGAGAAACTGGTCATGGGTCAGGCACAAAGTGTTATAGTGAATAGGGTGACATCAGGGGGGTAGCCTGTCAACAGTGGGATTTACCAGGCATCCATCTTAAGCACTGTTTTCTTCAACATCTTCATTAACAACTTGGATGCAAAACTCAAGTTCTGCATGAGATTCAATTTATATGGAGTAAATTTGTTATCAATACTAAACTGGGAGAAGCCCTTGACTCCCTCAAAGGCAGGGCGGCCCAACAATATCTCAACATATTAGATGGATGTGCAATCACCAATCATATGAAGTTCCACAAGGGAAAGTGCCAGATTCTGCACCTGGGACAGGGCATTCCTGGATGTATGTACAGACTGGGGAATGAGAGGCTGGAAAGGAGAGACAGAGAAACGGACCTGGGGGTCCTAGTCAGCGGCAAGGTGATTCTTGGAGTTTTCCTGTGGAAGGCCATAAATTAGACTCAACGATCCTTGCATGCTCCTGTCAACTGAAGCTGGCAATGTTTACTCTGTGCACCCCAGGACATATGTGGCCCTCCTGGCTGCCATGACACAGCTGACTCATGTTCAACTGATGACTCAGCCATCAACCACAACCCCCAGGTCCCTTTTCATGGCACTGCTTTCCAGCCTCTCATTCTTCAGTCCGTACATACATCCAGGGTTGCCCTGTCCCTTGTGCAGAATTAGGCTCAGTCCCTTGATAAACTTGATATAGTTGGTGATTGTCCAGCCCTCAATTTGTCACGGTCTCTCTGCAGGGCCTCTTTTCACTCAAGGGAGTCAACAGCTCCTCCAATTTCATATCATCTTCAAACCTGCCAAGGATTTCTTTGAACCCTGCTGAAACCCACTAGTGACTGGATGCCACTCTGATGTCACTCCATTCGCTATAACCCTTTCTGCCTGACCTGTGAGCCAGTTTCTCACCCATCACATAACATGGTTATCCAGCTGTATCCTGGACATTTTGTCCAGAAAGATTTTGTGTGAGACAGTATCAAAGGCTCTGCTGAAGTCCAAAGAAGACTGCAGTGACTGGCTTTCCAAGATCAACTGCGGTAATTCACATTCTCTGAACAGAGACATAATTATCTCTCCCAGAATTTTTTCTGGGGAAGGCAGTGAGAAGCTCAGAGAAGAGAAGGAAACAATTCTTATCTCTACTTGCTGCTCCTGGTGTTTGGCACATGTCGAATGTGTTATGGAGATTGCTTACCAAGAGTGATTGGTTAATTGGACTCTGCTGATGGTTGTTTGGATTGACTGGCTAATTGGGTCAAAGCTGTGTCATGACTGTCTGGAGACAGCCACGGGCTTTTCTTAAGAATCTCTGTAGCGTAGTATCTCTTTAGTGTAGTATATTTTTATTTATTTTTAATATAGTATTAGTGTAATATAACCAGATTAATAAAGCAATTGTTCAGCCTTCTGAATCATGAAGTCACAGCACATTATTCCCTGCATCAGGGGCTCCCAGCATCGATAGATCAACTATGTGGGTTACCCTGTTTTCCTGCTTTAAGATAATTTAAGAGATGCTCTTAAATGAGTCGCCATCCCTTATGATATTAAACAATCCTTTTCCACCAATCAGAAACAAATACAGTTCAATGGAAGTGAAAAACTAACAGCTTACTATCGAGTGAAACTGCAAGAGGCAAAAGCCAACTGCAAGTACAAACAGTAGATACAAAAGTGCTAAATCTCATTAACTCCTCCTGAGCAAAGATAAACCTAGAATTGTAGGTTAGTCCTGTGCCACAGCTGCTAGGGGCAACCTCATGTAGGGAGAAGAAGCAAAAATGGCATCAGCCTCTTCCCCTTCTACTGACATCTCCAGCAGCAGCAGCTCTGCCTGCAAAGGCAGCTGGCAACTGTGGTGCTCACTGCTCGCTCAGGAGCTGGAACTCGCTCAGGAGCTGGAATTTTTGGAGGGATGTTGCCTGTCCTGTCGGCAGCAGAGAGCGAGCGGCTGGCGGGCGTGTTCCGGTCTCCATGCCCTTTCGCCCCGGCCGCAGTGACTGCACAGAGCGCGGCTGCTCGCTTCTCCCAGCCTGGCGCCACGGACACGGACAGGTGCTGCAAAATTCTCTCTTGAAACAATTTTTGATTATGAAATGCAGCTTCTAGAATTGGCACTGTTGTGAGTAGAGGCAAACCAAGCAGCCGGAGGGGCAAAAACCACGCAGCTAAGGAGAGCAAGCTGCCTGGGAGCACCGACTACAAAAGCAACAATCTCATCCTCTCCCGTCCCCCCATACCCACCCATTCCGATTTGTGGCCACAGGGTCTAAAAGAGACAGTAAGAAATTTGGGCACAGATAGATATGGAATGCAATATTTTGTGTTACCCTGGACACCTGTTGTAGAAGGAAATCAGTCGGACAAACAGGACTACCCCCTCATGAAGTGCTGGCTATGACCAATGACTGTGTCCTCTGGGTGTTTTACAAGACTTCCCAGAATAATCTTTGCCATTGTTTTACTGGGCACTGAAGTGAGACAGACAGTCCATTAGTTTATGGGTTCCTCGTTCTTAACCTTCTTGAAAACTGGGATAACATTGGACAGCTTCCAATCAGCTGGGACCTCTCCAGAATCCCAAGAATGCTCAAAAATCATTGAGAGAGGCTTTGTGATAAAAGCAGCAGCTAGCTCCTTAATGATTCTCGAATGAATATCAGATAGACAATTATACATTTGCTATAGCTTTGAGGTTTATCTGGGTCTATAACCACTATATTAGCTCTGCTTAATACAGTGTGCTACAAACAAATAGCTCAGGAAGTAAACATGTAGGTTATCACAAACTTTTAATTCTTGACTGAAAAAGCAATTATCAAATGTAAACAATCTGTAAAACAGTGAATCACTGAGATTTTGTTGTTTGGGCAAGTCATGGGGGAAAAAAGAGTGGAATGGAAGAGTTATATTAAAATATACTTAGTGAAATAAACAGGGCAGGAGACTTTTTCTCCTTTTAATGCCTTTATTAAAAGTGATCAGCTCAGGATTGGGCAGCTTGACAGGTCTGCAGTCTCCCCCCATCTCTCCCAGGATGATGCTGAGGAGGAGGATATGTGCAGCTTTGTGCACTGGGGCAGAGCTGGGGTGGGGGGTCCAGTCCTCGTGAGAACTTTGGCGGGCGTGTCCCCCGGCCTTGAAGTTGGCAGCCCCGTCTCTCTAGGTCCCGTTTACAGGATGATCTAGCTCAGGGTGAGGGGTGATGAAGGTTCTGCAGGCCCAGCACACTGTGCCTCATGTCTAGATATCACTCTAATTCCCCAACTCTATATTGTCTCGTTGTTTTGGGGGTCTCTTCAGTATGTTTGGAATAGTAGCTTCTCATTGCATGCTGGTCCTGAGGTTATTTTGCATGCCCCCCCCCCCCCTCCTTTGTCTCGTCTCTTTCTCTTCTCTGTCTGAGGAGGCCGCTACCCATCACTGCCTGGGGGGGGAAGAACATAGCCCAGCCAGGGCTCTCACCAATACAAAAAGAACCATTAACGACAACTACTTGTAATTATCATAACAAACAGGTCCAGCAACTGTGGTCTGACTAGGTTTTGTAACTTTTTTTCTCTCACAAAAAAAAATAGGCAGATTTTTGTTTATAACCCTCAGGAAAAATCTCTTTTAGCAATCATAAGGAGTACACATCAAGAAGTGAGCAAAGAGCTCACTAGGAAGTAAGTTTTTAAAAATACAATCTGAAAAGTACTGTAGAGAGCTGTAAGTAATACAGGTGTGCCATCTAGACAGATTTGTGAGCTATTTTACTACTGTCTAGAGACACTGGAAAACACTGCTCTGAATCTGTTTGGGCTGGTGTTTCCAATTAAACAATATGATTCTTGCCAAGGGAGCAGTTAAGTGTATTGTATGTTGTTACTATGGTGAAACGCTGTGAGCCTGCCCTAGAAGACTTTTGTATGGTACATCTCTGTTCCAAAAAAATGGGTCTAAAATTATGACACAAAATTCTCCATGAAAACTACCTCAGAACTTCTGAGGTATAAGAAGTAAACATATTTTAAATATTTTGGATATTGAAAAAATTTTATTTCTAAAAATATTGGAAAATCAGTCTGGCCCCCAGGTATGTTTTTTCTGGAGGATAGACAATTAGGATTATTAGGGATGGACTTCATCAGGCATCGTAACAAAAGCTGATGGAAGCATCAGAGATGAAGGGCCAAGGATAGACCTCACAAAATGCCAAGGACTGCCTTCTCCTGCCCTGTGTGTAAACATGACCTGCAAAGGGCACAGGAGCAGCAATTCCTGAATACTGGAAGTTGAGCAGGAGGGTCAGAAGGCCATATTGTCTGAACAGGAATCTTTTCTTGGAAATAAGGAAGGTAAAAAAGGTAAACCCAGTGAACACAAGGGAAGAATAGACATGCTGCTTGCCAGTATAGGGAGAAAATTTGTGCAGCTAAAACTCAACTGGAGCTGAAGTTGGCCAGAACAGTGAAGGATAATAAAAGGAGGTTTTTTCAAATCCATTAATGTATTTGAAAATAGGCAGTGTAAAAATAACAGGCAGTGTAAAAATAATAGGCAGTGTAAAAATAACATCAGCCCATTACAGAATGAGGATGATCACCTCACACACAGGGGCATGGACAAGGCAGTGGTGTTTTAAAGCATTCTCTGCCTCTATCTTCAGCACAGATTACAGATGAAGGGGTCTCAGTGCCCTGAGCTGTAGAATAATCATCTCCCAATTGACTCTGAGTTGCCTGAGATCGGCTGCTACAGCTGGACCCCTACAAATCTGTAGGGCATCATGGAATTGACCCAAGAATCCTCAAAGAGGTGGCTGATGTCACGGCAAAACCTCTCAATGATTTTTGAGCAGTCTTGGAAATCCAGAGAGGTCCCAGCTAACTGGAAGCTGGGAAATGTCCCAGTTTTCAAGAAGGGCAAGAGGAAAGACCCCAGTAACTCCAGGGGTCAGTCTCACTTCAGTGACTGGTAGAGTTATAGAGAAGATTATTCTGGGAGGTACTGAAATACATCTGAAAGATAATGCAGTCATGTTGTTGCATGTATTAGAAATATTAGGACTGTGAGATACCATGCCAGATGGAACTGTTCATACCATATGAGTGATCTGAAATCATGCTTCTCTATTGCTGTGCTCCTCATGATTGTCATTCACATAGGGCATCTAAGCTATGAACACAGGATCAATGGAAAATAACACAATTATTTAATGTGTAATCATGATCTCCCATAGAATTTTAAATGAGGAAATACTAGGCAACAAGATATCTGTAAAACTTGGATTTGTCTTCATGGATAATCATTCTATGACCCTCCTCCGTCTGATTTTCTCAGAAAATATATAATTACTGTGAACTTCACATGCAGCTGTGCAGTATGAAAAGCCAAAAGAATACCAGTAAAAGAGGGAAGGGATAAATGCATGCAAAGTAGGATAAGTTAATTTTCTTCTATTTCTCCACTAAAGCATGAGATTGTATCAAGATAACACTGTTATAATTTATTCATTAAACTGTAGTCTGTTCAAGATTGTGTTAGTTTTATAAATGAGAGGTTAAAATTTCAATCCATGTAAGAAATATTTTCACAAGAAGAATCCCAGCTACATACATGGACAGCCCAAAGAAAGAACCACATATACTTTCAAGGAGTTATGTCTTTTCTGTATCCTGGCTCCACAAGCAGCACAAAATCACACATTTTGGTTTCAGAAAAAAGGAAGTTTGGGCACACAGCATGAAAAACAACAGCATTCCATAACATTAGATCACAGATACAGATGACCAAAGAGCCCATCCTCAGAGTGTGTTGCAGTGATGAGTCATTTTACACAGAGTTTGGGAGTTCAGTTAAAATGTCTAATTTTAAAAACGGCTAGCATTTAATTTTCCTAGAGTCATAAAAAAGTTTGTTTTATACTTCTGGGATTGCTAAAGAAGAGACAAATAAAGATGATTATTCATTGACATCTCAGTTATCATATCTAGAAGCCTAAATAATTTTTCCATTATATTAAATAACTTGTGTTATTTTTGCCAGTTAGCTATTGTTGAGATACAGCAGTGAGACCAAAATCAGAATTTTGATCTTCAATTGCCAAACAAAAAAATTGAACGTAAAAAAACCTCAAACACACAAAATAACCCTTTAAAAAACAAAACTCCAACACAAATTAAACCATCTTACAATAGCATGTAAACTAGAATTGATGTAAGTATAACACACTTTCATTTCTTTCCCAGGCATGGCAAAAGCATAAGTGTGGCCCAGCTGTGGCAAAATTCCTACTTGGGTACTTAGCAAAAGACCTTGCATTGCTTTCTGCTGTTTGAAAGGATGACCCAGATCATACAAAATTTCACACAGCCTCCTCTCCATAATTCATTAACCATAATTCAGAAAAAATGCAATGCATAGAAGTGGGAGGAAAATGAAACATTTTGTCAAAAAATGTAAACTAGAATACTTAACGTAGTCATATTTTGTGTTAATATCTTTGTATCATTTGTCAAAATCACTCACAAAGCTAGACACTGTAGGAAGATGTCTAGATTTTTTTGTGTATCTAAATTCAGATCACCAACTATTATTCTAGAATATATATTCATGTAGGGGGATACAGTATGGGTAAATGAAGGTGGTATAGAATGTAATCTTGTCCCCTAAAGAGTTGCAGCTGAACCAATTACTAAAGATTAGGAGCAGGCCTGATGTTAACAGGCCACACCTGTAGCTAATAAGAAGAGTGTTATAAAAGAGTGGATTGGTGGGAACTGGAGTCAGTTGGCTTCTGTGAGGACAAGGAAGAGTTAGTGCCTAGAGGAGCTGCCTACAAGAACCATCAAGGAGGTATGAAACTCCACCAATATGGAACCCTTGCAAAACATGTTCAGACATTTGCATTAGATACAAGTTGTGCCCAGAGAAGCAACAAATATCAATTGCAGTTTTGATTTCTTAATCCTGATTCAGACAGATTTTGGTTGGTTCTTTGGTCACTTTGACTGGCAGAGGAGATTTTGGAATTAGACATAGAAAGATTAACTACCCATTTCAAGACTGATTCTTCTTCCATTCTCATTGGCCTCTTTATTTCCAGAACAAAATCAAAGTTTATTCAGCTACTTCTTCAAGATTTTAAGACTTGTGGACTTCTTGTACAGCAGAGTCATTCAAAATGTTGCTTAAAGGCAAGCAAAATTCAATCATATAATTTATTACAAGGCTGAATTTTTTGATCCATATTATTGTAAAATATTTATCAGCTCTTAGAAAATAGTGAATAAAAATTCTGACCCCTTATAAATCCTTTCTCCATTCCTTCAGCAGCAGAGTGTAAGCCACAATTTGCTTTCATCTGATGGAGCATCCAGTACACAGTACAGACTGTCCTGGGGTGGAAGCACAGCCACACAATTTACCTTGGACTGATCCAGGCTGCACTGGGAAAGAATGAGAACGCTTGAGATATATTGATAAAATTGCGTAGGGCAACACAGCAGAGGAAGTTTTTGAGGAAGGGGAGAAGACAATCCAGATCATTCTGAAAACTGATTTTGTCATAAAGGGCAACAAGGTCAACAGACCTGCCCAGGAAATTCAGTTTCTAGGAATAACATGGTAAGAGGGACATCATTACATTACAATGGATGTGGTTAACAAAATAGCAGCCTTGTCCCCAGCAAGAAGGAAATACAGGCTTTGCTAGATGCTGTGGGTTTTTGGAGGATGCATATTCCAGGTAACATTCAGGCTGTAAATCTTCTCTGTCTGGTGACATAGATTTCAAGTGAGGTCCTGTACAACAACAAGTTTTGAACAAATTAAATAGGAGATTGTTCATAGAGTAGCCCCTGGGCCAGTCAGGACAGGATATAAGAAATTTGCTCTACACTGCAGATGGGGAGAACAGTTCTTCCTGGAGTAAATAGGTAGCAAGAGGTAGCGAGAATTCAAGGATGACTCCTGGGATTCTGGAGTCAGGGATACAAAGAATCTGAGTCTTGCTACACCCCAACTGAAAAAGAGGTCCTGGAAGCTTATGAAGGTGTTTGAGCTGCTTCAGAAGTGATGGGCACCAAAGCACAGCTTCTCCTGGTACCCTGACTGCCAGTGCTGGGCTGGATGTTCAAAGGAAAAGTCCCTGTCACACATCATGGCACTGATGCCACATGGAGTAAATGGATTGCTCTGATCACATAACAAGCTTCAAGAGGAAGTCCCAATCACCCAGGGATCTTGGAAGTCATCACAAACTGGCCTGAAGGTGAAAATTTCAGACTATCATTGGAAGAGGAGGAGAAGGTGACGTGCTGACAAGGCCTTGCCAAATAATCAGCTACCAGAACATGAAAGGCAACACATTCTCTTCCCTTCTGTCTTCAAGTGATATATCAAAAATGGAAAGCTTCATTATGCTGTGGCAAGTTGCAGAAGCTATTTAGGGACAAGGAGGATTAAGTCAGGTTGCAGTGCTGAAAAACATCCAGATGGCTTTAGATATCACTGAACAAGAGGAATGGACAGCATTCTACACTGACTTGTAAATGGTAGCGAATACTCTGTAGGGGTGGCTGGATTGATGGAAACAGAGCAATTAGCAGCACAGAGGTAAAAGCATCTGAGCTGCTGCAGTCTGACAAGACATCACTGCCTGGAGAGAAAAGCTGGCTGTAAAAGCACGTCATGTAGATGCACACACACCTGTGAGCTGGGCCACTGAAGAGCATCACAACGATGGACAGGTGGATTGGACTGCCAAGATTAAAGTGTCTCAGGTGGATGTGGACTAGCAACAAAAAGGTGAATTATTTCTGGCTCAGTGGGCCCAGTTATCAGGGAAGAAATGCAACGTACAGGTGGGCTTGTTATCAAAGGACAGACTTCACCACAGACACTATTTCCCTGGTTACTCATATCTGTGAAACATGCTGGAATCAAGTAGGCCCAGCAGGTAAAGCCTCTGTGGCATGGGGAAAAATGGTGGAAATATAAATATGGGAAGGCCTGGCTAACTGGCAATATCATGCTCCTACAAAGCTATTGTTATGTTTGCCCAATTATCCCTTCATAAAAAAACCCCCTTAAACAATATTAAGGGCAGTAGCAATTTTAATTGAATAAAAAAATATAAAATTGGATACAATATAATTTGATTAAAATAAGGGATAATTTGGTTCCAATAATAGCGCATAAGCAAAAGATAACCGCGGGGTACGGAGTGCAGGGCTCATGGACCCGTGCCACATCACGTACAAGTTTGCCAAGTGGAAATTACCCCTTATATGCCAGGTGTCAGTACCATCTCCTCCCATTTTCGGTTCATCATATCTCTATCTCCGTCCTCATTACGACCTTTACCATGCATGCTCCACCACTCAGTTTGGTGGTCGCACAAGTCTTTGGGGGTCATTTTGGATGAAAATTTCGTAGTCTTCCTCTGTGTCCTTTATTTCACCTTTGGCTTACACATGCGCACCAAGCCAGTACAATATGGGCCAAGACTAACGTATCACTACATCTATATATCAAGGCAATAAATCCCTTATAATTAGCATTTTCTGGGACCCAACCAGGTTCTGGTTCATTTTTAGCAACTGCATCTTCAGCCTTTTCCTGTGTTCCTTGAGAACATCTGCTGGGAGGGGGAGGTGGAGCCCCTTCTCTCTCTTTCTTCTTTGGCATTACAACTATTAACTGTTTTATTATTCCCAAATATTAATTGCTGTATCAATATTGATTACTGTTTCAATTTTTATCAGCACGAATCATACCTATTTACCACACTATCAAGGCAAGTTCTGCATGATGACAGTGGCGGAAACAACCACTGGATGGCTGGAGATGTGCCCTGTGCCTCACCCTGCTGCCCAAACACCATCTTGGGCGTGGAAATGCAAGTCCTGTGGTGACATGGAACCCCAGAAAGAGGTCAGCCAGACTGTGGGGCTCGTAGACCTCTGGGCCAGAGAGTACAATACTTAATGGGTATCATATTTTTTACCATGCAACAGCCTCTGGGAAAATTAAACAAGACAGTAGAAGATTAAAAACTACACTCAAAGTTTGGGATCTTCATTAATGAAAGTCACCTGGTTAGGAGGCCATTTCCATCTCACTCTGCTCCTTGAAAAAGATAAATTATGTCCTTTCAGGGGCACAAGCCATAACGGTTGCCCCAAGCCATGGCAAGGGGTGTTGCTGCTGCTTCTGCTGCTGTTGCTGTCACCCCATGGCTACCCAGGGGAGCTAGCCCTTGTCCGCAGTGAACCTGTCTGGACCAAACAGCTTCCCAGGCACCACTGGCCCCACCCTGAGGAGGGATCGGGTGGGGCTGGTGCCATTTTTGTCTTTGCCTCAGGCCACCTGGGGCCTAGGTCAGTGAACACCTTTTTTGTACCTAAATCACCCTCATTTTGTGTACTTTCCATATAGTTACTATTCATTACTCTTTGTTTTTCTTATTTCATTGATGCTTCCTTTTTTTCAATTAAATGGTTCATATCTGAGCTCAGAATCTCTGCTCCTAGACTCCCTCTCACCAGGAGGGAATGAGGAGGAAAGAGAGTAGCTTAAGTGGAGTTTAATTTTTCAGATTTTTTTTTAACCAGCACAAGTGGAAGCAAATAGATTTTTCTTTTCAGTTAAAGAAAGATTTTGCTACCTTCTTAACATATGGAATAAAACCTTAATGACCATCAGCAAATTCATATAATATTTTAAAAATAAAATTTTTACACTGTGATCTTTTCAGAGCAAGGTTTCTATAGCCCTAATCAATCTGGCTTTTTCCCTCTCTTTCTCCTTCATAGCAGAGATGCTATCTCTTAGACCTGTGAAAGAAAAAGACGATAAATTTAATGCTATGCTCATTTTAATGAACAAAATCTGTTTTATCAGTCTTATGTGGTCCAGAGGTTCAGAAGTGTTGTCAATTCTGTCAAGTACCTAGTAGTTTTATTATTTCATTGTTTGACTCATGCTTGTTGGAGGCAAAGATTAAATTGTGAAAGAACAGGCATAGCAAAGGAGGCTTCAAGAAGTTATCGGATCTGTTCTCAACTATACTTAAACAGTGCCTGACAGACTTTCTTTTGCCTTGTAGTACAGACTGTCATTAATTTGATCCATTCAAAGGAACCTCTTTGAAAATTCATAGGCTTGAACAAGAGGGTTGTCATACACAGAACTCCGTGGCAACATAAACAAAAGCATCTTTAGGTTTAACAATGACAGCCATCTGGATACCATGAAAATATGTAATGTTTGTAATTCTGGAGCTAATTTGTTTACCCTGTAAGCAATTTAATGTAATCTCATGATCACTCTTACTGCAACTGAGAGCATGAAATCCTCTATAGCAAGAAGGAGGCATCAATTCATGTGGCACTCATGATCTCTGTGTCATATCAAATCTAAAGTGGTGATTAGGACCAGAAAACATAGTGAGGGGGAACCAACCACCATTTCCTGGCCAGAGATTTTTCCATAGACTCTTTTTCTTTTCCCAAACAGAAAGAGCAGTCAGGTTATTGATGGGTCACTGTGCTGTCAAAAAATTTATTTCATATTAGATGACTAATATTTACCAATTTTTTTAGCACTGATGGGAATATGGGGTGTTCTCAGACTCAAACCGAGGTATAGACTTTTAACTGTTCTCTTCATTTTTGCTGCAATAGCAGGTCAAGCTCAGTCTCTTGGGTTATGTTCCTTGACCTCCAGAAAATCAACAGGGAATTGAGGGTAATCATAAGCAGACAGAAAAGGCTCAAGTAGTTGTTGCCTTTCAGACATCTGGAAAATTGTTATTGAATTTATTTTTTAGAAAACATCATTCATTTATACTGTATTTTTTCCTCTTATTAAGTCACAGTGCTTAGAACAAATGCTATCACAAGAGTAGGATATCTATTAACTGTGTTTACCATGACTCTCTAAGAGTTTTCAGAGCATCCCTCAAACCTGATGTTTAGATCTAAAATTCTCAGCATGTTCAGCAGAATGTTCGCAACACAGCTATCTCTTTTTAGAATAAGTGTCTTTCCCTATTCCAGTTAATTGAAAGCAATTCTCAATCACCCTCCTGTGTTTAAGGTATCTGGATAAAGTTATAGTGGCAGAAAAGTCTCAGGGTTTTAAAGACTTATAAACAACATAGTTGTTTGAACAGCTGACAAATAAATTCAAGCTCCCCAGGATACTCTTGTTTAAGATTTTCCCAATTAGGCATTTTATTTGATCTCTGGGTCTGGGTGAGCCACAATTCTCAAGAACTGAAGAACAGATTAATGGACTGGATACAATGGCTAATTCCTCTCCAGAGTTTTGTTCATTGCTTGTCTTTGCTAATTTAATACCATTATATTCAAAGCGAAATAAATCAAAATGAGAATTAGGCTTAGTGCAGCCAGCCTTTGAAGGGAGTTTAGGGCTTCCAGATCATGAGAGTTTTTACAATTCTAAACAAAACCTTTAGTCTTTTTTATAGAATGTTGCAAAAATAGGCTTGCAAGAAAGCTTTTGTAAGAAAAAAAAAAGTTGTGATTTTACCTATTAGACAGAAATGTAAAATGACTTTAAGACAGAGACATTTGAAAAGTGAAAATGAGAACTGAGGGCCTAAAATATTAAGTATTAAAAAAAGGTCTGGGGAGCTGGAGCACCAGGAAAATATTTGAGGGAAAGCCAATGCAATGTAGGACAGAGATAAAGGCAAAAACAGTTTTGTGCTTTGTTTGTGGGGTTTTTTTTTCCTTTAATGGCTGTACTTGAATCTGAAATTAAGCACAGCAGGTAGGAAGATACTGAAGGGATTTTAACAGGTATCACACATCTGTATGCTAACTGAGTTTGGTTTTTACCCATAGAGATGTGGACCCTACAGTGTTTACAGTCACAAATGGGAATTGTGTATTTCCTGCAAGTATACTGTGTCCTGTTGACCCACTATTTAGAGCAGATAACTTCTATCTCTTAATTGCACCTGACTTTGTTTCATGAAACAGGTTGTTTTTCTTGAAAGATGCATTTTATGCAGGCTCTCTTCCAAGATAGTGTATTTTTCCTTTCTGTGACTGTATCAGTCTGGACAGGAAAGATTTATATTCTGGGGGACAGGTCTTCAGATGTATAAATAAGTCTAACCCTTCCAGAATCAGGTACATATGATAGACTGCTTGCCATTGCAAAAAGGCTACCTCTTTCTCCCTTTTAAACTACAACACATGTAGTGTGCAGTTCAACAGCTGTGGTACATGTTTCCAAATGTTTGCAAGTAATAAAATGGTCAAAATGCCCATCCTACGGGAGCTTTCTGAGAATTCTGTGAAATGTGATGAGATCAGAAAGGCTATCCTTTCTGATCCTTTCCCAAAATGAAAGTAGTAGGGGGATTTTAGTTCTCCAATTTTTAAAGTAACCACCACATTTTACCACTCCTGATGTATTCAAAAATGTCCTTATATTTTGTGTAATGGAAAAGTACACTCAATTCTGATTATTAGTATTAAAAGACCTTAGTCTAAGAACTTTGCTTTGTCATCAAACACTTGGTATTTGATGTGAGACACTGGCACATTCAGTTCATATCAACAAAGCATAGACTGGTCCAAGCAGAAAAATCTCAAAAAATAAAATGAGAGAGAGAGAAAATTAAAAAGTATGAAAGAAAAAACCAAACAAACAAGCAAAGCAGCCTAAATACAGTGCATTCCTTTTGGGAGCATGAACGAGCTACAGGCCAGATCAAGTTCTATGGTCTGGTGCTCCCAGATACCAAGCAGAATAGAATAGAAGATCACAACCACTTTTTCCTGGATGTCTTTCAGATCTGATAAAAGCCTCAAGGTAGATTTAGCCAGGCTGTAGGTTACTGTACGAGCTCAGTAAAGCTGAACCATATAGAAGGAGTCCAAATACAATTCTTTCAGCTGCATCCCTGGGGAGGTATGTAGCAACAGTTAAGTCCAAACCATTACAGATACCATACATCACCAGTCCAGAAGGAAATTTTCTTTCTTTTCTAGGTATGATAGGACAAATGACTAAGGCCAGGACTGCACTGGTCAATGCAGTGTATCTGGGCTTTTTTTTCCCAACACCAGTGAAGGAGTGGGAAACCTTAATGAGTTCACTGCACTGCAAGATTGTGTTTCCCAAGAACTAGAAAATATTATTCACATGGGGCTCTAAATCCCATTGGAAATTATAAATCTCTGTCATTTAGGTATCTTTTGCATTTGGAAAGTAACTTATCTCTGTGTTTGTTACAGGGTCTGAAGAAAAGGAGCTGATGAAGACAGTAGGCCCTTATCAGCTCTCCAGTATCCTAACCATTTCATGAAGACTTTTCTGTCTTTACTTTTAGGTGGCTGATAACAGGCTTTTCTCACAGCATCATAAAGATTTTTCTGCAAGGGATGGTCAGGCCTGTTACACAAGACATTGGTCATGCACTTGAAAAATTTTCGTTCTTTAGAAATCCTCCTTCTCAGGAAGTTCATGTCAATCCTTGAAAGCTGAGAATTTTCCCCAGCTTAACCAACTCTCCACAGCTGTGTCCCACCTAGCTTGCCACTGCTACCTCCATTTCTGAGCTTCTTTATCACTTGCAAGGAAGGGCAAGACTTAAATCCACACCTTACCCACCAGCCACTTCCAGTTCCCGTACACTCTTAACAGGAAAAACCTCCTTGTGAACACGATGAAAATTTGGTCAGCACACCCAGAAGTTGCCCTTACACATGGGGTCCTGTGTCTTTCTGCAATCAAAGTTGAGAATTAATTCCCATGTTTCACAGACTTATTTTGGGGTTAATAAAATAACCAACCAAACAAACCAAACTGAAAAAAACCCCAAAGATTTTATTTTGCTGAAGGAGTGCACTCTGCTGGGCACAATGTTTGGCCATTGTCTTTGTCAGTTGTTATGACAAAACCAGTTACTGTTTTGAGCAATATTGTAAACCTAGCCTCTATTAGGGTTTTATTCTTCTGAAGTTTCAGTTGTCACAATTTTCAGCATCTCTGGTAACTAGTAATGGTACTGGTATAACAGGTAAAATATGTCTTAGGAAAAATAGCTAGAGTCTATCTCAAGAAAATGTTATGGAAAATGTAATGAGAATTTCGTAGGTGAGCAGGTCAGCTTTGGAGACATTTTGTAACACTACAAAAAGAGAACTTTATTCCTGCATCTCATATGGCTACAAGTGTGATCCTGAAAATAGAGTGAATTCAAACTGAATTCAAACATATAAGCCATATAATAATAACTATCAGCAAACTTAAAACTTTAAAACTGTTTGTGTAAGTTTTTTGTTATTATTTTCATTTTTCAAGTTAAAGGGAAAGAAAATAAATTCATTCTTATAGACAAAACAAAGATATTGGTCTTAGGACCATTATGCAAGTAACCCCCATCTGTTTATGGCAGAATTTGTAACACCTTCTGAAGTCCTGAGATGCTGTATTTGAACTGCAGTGCTTCCTGCTAGCTTTTTTTGCACTACTTACATCTTTGAATATCGTTTTGACTCCACACCACAGAGTTGTAGCTCATATGCTTCTCTGCACTTTTAAATAGACAATCCAACAAATGCAGCTGCTAGGATTGTTGAAAGAAGATTTGGCATTTAGACTAGATCTTTGGAAATAGTCAAGATATGGGGAATGCCTCTCTCCTTCTCAGACTCAGCTTCTACAAAGAGATGAGTACACTAGGGATTAAGTCCCTATGGTGTCATCAGTACACCTCCAGATTTCACTCCTTTACTGCTTTACATTCTCTTTTGTAACTCTAGAGAGACTAAAAACTTCAACACCACAAATCATATGAGTATCCTATTTATCTTAAGCAGCACTTTTAAATAATCCACTTTTTATATTTTCTATCAGTACTGTTTGATGCCCAAAAATATTTACTTGAAGTTAAAACATTATCAGATACCTACTGTCCCCCTATAGTACCTCAGGGGGAATTCAAAGCCAGATATCTTAGATCTCTGCACTTCAAAGAATTTCCCTTGAAACCATGTTTACAGCATAAGCTGAAAAACAAGGTCCCTTTCACCTTTTGTACTATCATTAAAGACATTAGAGCACAACACTCCACTGAATAATTCTTCCACAACATACAGACAAACTCCACCATAGTCTAAAATTGGTCAATTGCTTTCCTTTTAGCATGCTAATTTACCACTACAGAAATCTAATACTGGAATGACAAGAATGTTTTACAGTAATTTCTGCTCCATCTTCTGCTGCTACATTATTTCACAGCTTCACAAAACTCTAATGTAAGATATAGTGATGTCTATATTGTATTAAAAAATTACTTCAAAATAGAAATTCTTAAAATTTCCTTCCTTGGCCTCATGCCCTGATCATCTCAAAGAGATTTATAGCAGCTAATGAAACCCTTTATTGGTCACATCTTTCTTTTAAGTTGCTCTTTGTTTTATTGTAGTAAAGGTTATGGCTGAATTAAACAGCACAGCCTATTTATGCTGCAATATCTTTAACCAGCAAATGAGAGGTTCATGCATAAATATATACACTGTACCCTCCCATCATGTGTGCAAGCACTCCAAAAGCCAGCTACAGCTGTAACTATTAGTAGAGGGTTAATTTCGGGTGGCTTTCAGATCTCTACCCAGGTTCTTTCTAACTCTCCTCAACACTAAAAGACACTAAGATGGCCAAGCTCATTGGTTGAGATAAAGGCAATTTAATAATGAAAGTAGAAGCAAGCCATACGTGGAATTAAAGCAAACCCAGGAAATTTAGTCTCAACTTCCCATCACCAGGCAGATTTCCAGCCACTTCCCAGGCAGCAAGGCCCCATCATGCGTAGGAGTTGCTTGGGATGACCAACGTTACAAATTTCCAACACTTTCTCTCCTTCCTTTCTTTCTTCCAGCTTTTATTGCTGAGCATGATGTTGTATGGCATGGGATTACCCTTGGTTATTTGAGGTTCCTCCCAGACCCCTGCCCAGCCCCAAGCCTTTCCAACTGGGGAAATGAGGGGTGTTTGGTGCTCCAGCCTTGATGCTGAGCAAGCACTGTGCAGCAACAGCTGAAACACCAACACTGCTCAGGCACTCACACCAAATGCAGCACCACATGGGCCCTTACAAGGAAGGTTAACCATCTTCCAGCCAGACAGGCACACTACTGAGCAGTGTCACAAAGTATGCTACATTTTAGCAGCAGTTTGAAACCTGATGCTTTTTGTCTGGCAGAAATTTGTAACAATTTCATAACAATCCAAAATCAATCTGCTGGATAAATGAGATTTTATGCTGGTGTGTATAAGTAAGGTAATTTATAAAGTAATGCAGCTTGCATAGCTAGTTTATGAAAGCCTGCTACAACCTTCTACAAGTTTCTAAAGGCATGGGAAACAAATTAAAAAATACTGTTGTTTTTTCTTCATTTGATTCACAAGGCTAAAAAGTGGAAACTTACATCCAAAATATGTCAAATGCATTCAGAAATTTTCTTTGCTGCTTCCACTTTTTCACAGTTATTTTCTTAGTTGTAAATACAAAGGTCATATTAATGAACACTATGTTTTAGTAGTGTGTAAGGTCTTCATATACTTCACTGAACTTTAAATGAACAAAACATTTAAAAACCCCATTACATTAAATATTTCTGATTTTCTTTTAAATTTTATATTTGATCCATCCCTACAGAAAATTTGTTTTCTACCATGATAAGTATCTGTTGAGTCTATTTGGTTTCCTTATTTTGTGAGAATAATAATTTCACACCCATCCAACCCAATAGCCCTCTTAAACATGAAAAAACCTTTATTTGAAGTTAGGATAAATCTGTACCATTTCTCATTATCCAAAATATTTAAAAGCTACTTTATGCTCTTATGTAAGAGTATAAAGAGAACTGTAAAGTGGAAATTAATGTATTCTATTTAGCAAAATAAAATGTAGCATCAGTGAAATACATCATTCATTTATGGGAGATACTTGAATCCTTTTCTTAGTGTTTACAAATTCTTATGCAGGTTGCTGCCAAGTAAATAATCTCATAAATAATCCCTCATAACTCTTCTAACAGAAAAAAAATGAAGAATCTGTCTCCATGTCAATGTCTTTGGCCTATAATTTTGTATCTAGCTAATCTGATGTAATCAAGCACCTATGGCCAGTTATTTGTTTAGTAGTTCAGTTTTCCTAGAGGATTCTCATTTTAGAGTGATGTTTTTAACCCGCCACTGAGATAATCTATCTCTCAAGTGTATTATGTAACATGATCTCCAAATTATATTTCAATCCAAACATATTTGAAAGCAACTTCTCTAGATATCTGCTTCGAATACTCGATTTTTTTTTCCTTTAACCATTCCATGAAAGATTCACTTTAAGACTTCCTTGAACAAATTTCTCTCCCTCTACTCTCTTGTTTTGTTGTAGTTTGTTTGAGATTTTGTTTTGGGTTTTTGGGTTTTTTTACTATTGCTCGGTTATTTGTTTGTGGGGTTTGGTTTTTTCTTGTTTCCAGCCAAGGGGGTTGTTTTTATACCTTCAGTTATATACCAGGAGAACTATCAACAGGAATAATGGTTTCTTTGTCTAATTTAAATCACAAAGGAGGAAAGAAGGAAAAAAAATAAAAAAGATGTTTTCATTCTCAGATTAATTCATGAGAAGACAGCAGGCTGTTCTTGTCAGTTAGGAAGATCATCCTCACTAAAGAACAGTATTGGTATTTAGTTTTGGTGAGGTGGAGGACATACCATGTGTTTCACTCGGTGAAATTAATTGAATGTCACATGCCACAGTTCAGGGTCTGTTGTCCCACAGCTTCTGAATTAATGACAATGAAAGATGTTTTGCACTTGGGAGAGCTGACACAAATTTGTAACTGAAGTTCTCACAAATGAGAAGCAAACAGGGGTTAATGTCTTGACCTCATGCATTCAACTGTGCTCTCAAACCAGAGAGGGTTTTCCACCCACTTTGCAGCTATGAACTGCTGCTAATCTTTGAT
Organism: Pheucticus melanocephalus; assembly: GCA_013398405.1. Classification (NCBI taxonomy): domain Eukaryota; kingdom Metazoa; phylum Chordata; class Aves; order Passeriformes; family Cardinalidae; genus Pheucticus; species Pheucticus melanocephalus. Next base: position 148,128 of record VZSJ01000531.1, on the reverse strand, counting down.
GAAACAGTGACATTTTACCAATCTCAATAGCAACTGATAAGTGCCTCCTGTTGACAGCAGCACTCTGTTTTAATGAACAAATAAACAGCTTATGTACCATTCTTGGCAAGAAACGCCATTCACTGAGGCAGAGCACCAGCTCCCCCAGTGTTACTTGGGCTAATTGACTCATTGGATGAAGTTAAATCACACTATCCCCAGTGGGATGTATGTTTCCCAGTAATCAATAGCTCAACAAGATCCACATGGCAGGTAATTAAGTGGAAATTAATTAATACCAATCAAATGTTTCATTAAATTTGCCATTCCTTCACTCAGAAGTCCCTGTGTACCGTAAATAAGGCTCTGAAGAAAAGAATAAATACACTCTGTTTCCTAACAAGCTAAATATTGTTGCTAAATTCTTCACTGCTCTGTGAACCATTTTAAAGTAGCATCTCATACACACAAATGTCCTGGTATTACATCCTAGAAGAAATTCTCAGCTCACACTCCCTTAAAGATTTGCCGGCTGCCTGAAAGAAAAGGTGGTGTTTCAGTCCAAACCAAAATAATTACACTGATTGTAGAGAGCATTTGGAGTACTCCTTTTTGCAGTTATATTTTACATGTCATACAAGTGAGGCAAAAGGTGTAAGAAAATGTGAAATATTTCATGTTCACAAAGAGAGCTGGAATGAAACAGTCAAAACAATTACTCCTAGCTATATGAGCAGGTGACCACCTCCCATTCCATGTGCCTAGTATTTCTTTAGTGTTCCTTGAACACATTGGAACAGGACTTTAAAAGGATTGATTGCAATTTTCTATATAGAGTAAGACCGAGACAGATTTCTGCTCTAGAAATTTCCTGAGTGAATTCTCACTACGTCCAATGCTCTACAAAGGTGGAAGCCACCACAGGGAAGGAATCTTTCCCTCATCATGAGAAGCCTCATTTCTTTCTCTTTTACTAGTTTTTTTAGCTGCAGAGGTTAGGCTGTTATTAAAATAACAGTTCAAGAATTATTCTGTCTCAGTGCTTCTTGGTTTATATACAAATGAGTGGAAACAATAAATTCATTGAATAAAAACGCAGGTGAGCAATATGTGAGAAGAATGGTAAGCCTAACCTTTTGCCTTGGTGAATGGGTTTCTTGCCAAGAATGGTACATAGGCTGTTTATTTGTTCATTAAAACACAGTACTCCAGTCAACAGGAGGCATTCATCAGTTGTTATTGAGATTAGTGCAGACTCTCTGGAACAATCAACTTATTGTTGTGGGAGACAACTTCCAGTTTGGGTAGACCTTAGCATCTGGAGAGAGATTCTCCTCTGTATAATAGCAATTTAAGGGCAGCCTGTCCAACAGTGCCCTCAATTATGGAGCAAAATAGGGTGAAAATATAAAATGAAGGCAAAAAACCAGTTTCTTACTTTTGAAGTAAATAGATTTAGGAATACATTCACAGACAGCACAAAAAATATCCATAAAGGAAGACACAAATATTCCCAGATTGCCTAGTATTTTATTCCAATTTAAATTTTCTACTTGTTCAAACCCCACACTTTTGGCACCATTTTAATCTGTTACAAGTGTTTTCTCTCTTGCAGGGAGAAAATTGGAAATACCAAAGCCCAGGTGGAATTTAATCTGGCTACTGCCAATATGCAAGCTCTCCAAAAGCTGTAGCTACAGCTGTAACTATTTGTAGAGGGTTGATTTCGGACGGCTTTCAGATCTCCATCCAGGTTCTTTAACTCTCCTCAACACTACAAGACACTAAGATGGCCAAGTTCATTAGTTGAGATAAAGGCAATTTAATAATAAAAGCAGAAGACACATGTGGAATTAAAGCAAACAACTAATGTTTTTACAAATATATCAGCAGCAAAAGGAGAGCTAAGGAGAGTCTCCTCCCTTCATTGCTTGTGGACAGAAACATAATGACAAAGGATGACTGAGATACTTAATGCCTTTGCCTCAGTCTTGAACTGCAAGACCAGCTGTCCTCAGGGTGCTCAGCCCCTAAACTGGAAAAGAGATATAGGGAGAAAATGAAGCCCCCATAATCCAGAGTCAATCATTTTGTCAGTGACCTGCTACATCACTTAGACACACACAGGTCTACTGGGTCAGATGGCACCCACCCAATGCTGCTGTTGGAGTGGATGGAATAATTTACCAAACCAGTTTCCATTTTTTGCCAGCAGTCTTGGCTAACTGGAGAGATCCATGTTGACTGAAAATTTTCATATGTGATGCCCATCTATAAGAAGGGCTGGAAGGAGGATCTGGCGAACTAGAGGCCTGTCAGCCTGACCTCAGTGCCAGGGAAAGCCATGGAGCAGATCACCTGGAATGCCACTACATGGCATTTGCAGGACAAACAGAGGAAGTCAGGTCCACACAGCGCAGATTTAGGAAAGCTGGACTTTCTTGACTAAACTGATCTTCCACTATGACAGGATGACCCATTTAGTAGATGAGAGAAAGATTGTGGATGTTGTTTCCTCAGATTTAGTAAAGACTTTGACACCATTTCCTACAGGATTTTCCTGGAGAAACTGGCTTCCCATGCCTGGGACATGTGCACAATTCACTGGCTGAAATACTGGCTGGCTAGCCAGGCCCAGAGATTGATGGTGAATGGAGCTGCATGCAGCTGGCAGCCAGGCTCCAGTGGTGTTCCCCAGGCTCAGTCCTGGGGCCAGTCCTGCCCAGCAGCTGTGTCAATGGTCTGGACGAGGGGATGGATGCCCCTCAGTGAGTTTGCTGTGACACCAAGCTGGGCAGGAGTGCTGATCTACAGGACAGCAGGAAGGATCTACAGAGGGCCCTGGACACACTGGATTGATGGGAGGAGATTGGTGACTGAGGTACAATGAGGCCATGTGCTGGGTCCTGCCGTTGGGTCACAACAGTCCCTGCAGCATTGCAGACCAGGGAACGCATGGCTGGAAGTCTGCCCAGTAGAAAATTACTAGCTGGGGATGCTGGTCAACAAAACTTGACTATGAGCCAGCATATGCCCAGGTGGCCAAGAAGGCCAAGGGCATCTTGACTTAGATCAGAAAGAATGTGGCAAACAGGACTAGAGCAGTGACTGAACCCCTGTTCTTGGCACTGGTAAGGTCACACATCTAATCCTGTGGTCAGTTTTAAGACCCTCACTTCAGTAAAGACATTGAGGTGCTAGAGAGAGTCCAGGGAAGCAACAGAGCTGAGAAAGGATCTGAAGAGTAAAAGTCATATGAAGAGCAACTGAGGTGCTGGGGTATTTAGCTTGGAGAAAAGGAATCTCAGGGAAGACCTTAACCCTCTCCACCTCAGTGAAAGGAGGCTGAAGACAGGTGGATCAGTCTCTCCTCCTGAGTAACAAGTAATAGGACAAGAGGAAATGGCCTCACATTCCACCAGGGTAATATCAGAAAATATTTCTTCTTTGAAAGGGTGATTGGAGGAGGTTGTCAAAGAAAGGTGTAATTACCATTCCTGGAAGTTTTCAAAAAGTGTTTGGATGTGGCACTTGGCTATATTGTTTAGTGGTGAACAAGGCAGCCCTTGGTTAATGTTTGGACTCTATGACCTTAAAGATCTTTTTCAATCTTAAAGATTCTATGATCCTGTGAACTCACTCTTTGCCAAAATGATCGATTCTCTGTGCTCAGAAGATTGAACTGGAGAAAGCAGACACAAATATAAGGCTGAATCTAATGTGTAAACATGCTCAGAACACAGTCCAAGTGAGAGGAATAATGCCTCTAATAGGTACAAGAATAGGAAAACACAAAAAATAATCACAACCAAAACAAATAGTAAAAAAACACTCTCTATTTTCTGCTAAAAATATAACTTATAATGTAGGTAAAATATTCTGTGTATATTTATATGTATGCTTATTTTAAATCTATTTTGATGTGTACTGTATACATTTGTTAAGAATGCCCTAGAGCAGTCAAATATACAGAGTAAGATTAGCTGAATTTATGGGTGATATTACTATTCTGAGCATCTCAAATTTCTTATAATTTCTAGATCTTCCTATACTAAGTACAAAGCATTTGGTTGAACAAAAAAATCTGCTCTGATACATACACACAGAGTTCGCATTGATTTCTGCATGGCTGACTTCAATGGGACATGAATGTGTGTACTGGAGGGCAATAGACAGCTATTTATAGTCTACCATTCCCAGGAAAATTGAGCAGACTGGCTGTCCATTGTACTCTCATCTGCAGTATTGCAACACTTTTTGTATCATATTCTCTCACTTAATCCAATTCACTGCAAATGAGCTGTAGTAAAAGATACCTTCTAATGAAACAATTTAGCAACAGAAAAATAGAAAATTATGTACTTATCAGCCAGCTGTGAAACAGAAAATTACAAGTTTTTTTCCTTGTTTCTAAATAATGTTTTCTAGGTACCTTCCACAGATCCTCCAGAATTTCTCTTTTTAGTACAGAAGAACTAGTAGACTTAAAAAAAAGCAAGGCTTCCTCAACTTTGTAAAAATAGCAAAAAGGAAAAAAAATCAAATAAAGAATTTTCATCTATGTGTCTTCCTTTTTCTTTTTTTAGAAAGCCATGCAGGCACACGGTCGGCTGCTTCATAATGCTTTTCTGTTATGTCTGTTTATTTCAAAAAATACAAAAAAGCAATAATATTTTGGCTTTAAAAATTTTTAAAGAAAGGGAAGATTCATTCTAGGTTCCAAAGTGCAAAATAGGATGCCTTCTTTTCTCTGTGTGTAAAATTGTCCCACTTCATTTTCCAGCCAAAAGGATCTGATGCTTTGCAATTGAAATCAGAAAGGATTTGTGGGGAAACACCTTCTAACTTTCTGTCTCGGTTTTGTGAACAGAGTATGAGTCTGAAATAAGTTTGAGTCACATCAGACATGTAGTCCTTGAGGAAATAGGAAAAAGAAAATTTATCTTGGGTATAGACGTAAGAACGTAGAGGTTGAGAAAAACATAGATATAAACAGTCTTGAAACAAGGCCAAAGTTCAGTTTGACCTGTTGAATTTATCCCTTTTCAACCTGACTCAGCCGCTTGTTCTCTTAACCAAAGAATATGTTCCCCATCTTCCCCATAATCACTCTGGTAATAGTTGTGTTTATAACTTTAACACCTTACTGAAACAGAAAATATCTCCATTAGGAATCAGGCCATAGTCCTTGAAAAATGCTATTTGTAAAATGCTGATTATCTATGGGGAATGGTACCACCAGAAACTCCATATAAAATATTCCTCAGATTTCAAAGCCATATACTTTACCAGGCTGGATAGCCTTATGAAAAAAATCTGGAGTTTGATGCTAGGACACGCCTTTTAAAAACAGCAGGGCTGTGTTTGAAAACCTGCCTCCAGCAACTACAGCTGTGTGTGCCTTCTATAACCACATAGTAACGGTTGCAAAGAAAATCATGACCACACCTTTAATGTGACAAATGGTCACTGGATAGCAGTAAAAGCAGGTGCAGGGGAAACAGGAAATGTAACACACCCTGGGAAAAAAAAGCAGCCAAAACAAAAACAAAAATGACAAGTAAAGAAGTAGCACTACTAAAAAATGTGAATAAAAATTGCAGAAGGGGATTCTCTCTAAAATACTGCAATTGTAGAAAAAGTGTTCATTTCAACCCTGATTCCTCCATGAATCTCTTGGCACAGGTAAAATTATAGATATTTAAGGACTGACTCATCTGCCAAATTCTCCCCAAGGTGAAAAAAAATGACTTGTTTGCAGCCAGCTTAAGATCTAAATGCTTTTTTCAAGAACTTGTATTCTTGTAAATAAATTGTCAATATCAAGTATTCCAGCTGTAACTGATGCTACACCAATGGTTTAAATGACTTTTACAATGGCTAACCTCCACCAGAAGTGTCTTCATTTAATCAGTTTTAGGATTTCTAACAAGTGTATTTACATGGCAAATGTTTTCTAGCACCTCATTAAACAGAACACTCTATAAAAGTAATTTTAAATCCAGAAGCTTTTGTCTGAAGATTCAACTAATATAATAAATGCATATATTACTGAAAATGTTGTGTTCCAAGATCATATCCTGATTGAAAAAAGAAGAAAGATATAAAAAACATTTCTGTCCAGTGGCAGAACTAAAATTTTAGGCTCACTAATGTTTACACCAGCAGAGCAAATCTTTGGTAGCAGTCTGGAAAAATAAAATTTCCTGTAAATTAAATTAAATTAAATTAAAAGGACAAACTGAAAAATGTGTGCCTTCACATTTACATGAAGGTCCCTTTCATCTTTTGTTTTAAATTTAAACAAAGTGCTCTATATAGATTACCTATATGCACACAACAAGTGTGCTTTGTTTTAATTGACTCTGTTTCCAAGGCAGTACTTCCAAATGAGGGAAATCCAGCTAGCAAAAAATTAAGCAAACAAGCCACACACATGATTCTTCCTACCACACTGTTCAGGATCATGGAGGACATGCAAAGAGTGTCAAGAGCTAGATTTGTTTGGTCTCCAAAAATAAAGTAAAGGCAGGGAAGAGAACTGATGGCCGTCCACAGATGCCTAATGAAGAGGAGAGAAGGAGAATAAAGCTGAGAGATTTGTTAGGAAATGCTGGATAAATTCTTAAAAAACCTTTTTCATCATGAGTGGGTTCAAGCAGTGAAACAGATTGTTCAGAGAGGATGTGAAATTGCCTTCCTCACAGACTGTAAAAATTTAGCTGGGCATAGACATGAGCAAGGAATATTAACTCAAGGTATATTGAGGAGGGTTTGGACTGAATACTCCCCTTGATCTCCCTTGGAAACTAAAATATTCTTTGGTTCCAAATGTTTACACTCACTGTTCTCAGGCCTAAATAAAAGCTCCATTCTTAGTCCTCCCTAGGGAATCCCACTGCTGACTACCAGCATAAAACAGGAATTAACTTAGTCTCACATATGTAGGATCTGGTTACAGTTTCTCAAGTCTTTTCTCTTTAAAAATGATACCTCCCAAGTTGATAACTATGACCTCCCCAAATTATTATAAGCCAACAATAGTTTATAATTAAATTAGCAAAAAAAGAAAAAAATAAAAGAGGAAAAATCTGTGCTTATTCTCAGTGGAATTTCCAAACTGTAAAATAGAGATATATTAAGAACTCATGCTGTGATTGTGTGATATTCAGTCAAATGGAAGAATCTGAGGAAAAAACCCTCCCTTGTCTTCATAATGTGGGAGTATGAAAAGGATATTTCCTCGAGGACAATGCACCCAAGTCAAACTAAGAGATAGATTCTTTGCCCAGGCTCTTCATAGCTGTTTGAAGTAGCTCTTTTCAAGCCTCCTAAGTGAATCTTGGTAGGGGGGTGGAAATCAACCACAATATTTACTGTGTTCTGTTTTCATTTTGCAGAACGAACAGTGTTACCAGGTCACAACATCAACCCTAAAAGCAGGAATGAGCAATAAATGTTCTATTAAATTGTGTCACAAAATAGAGGAGTGGATGGGCATTATGCTCTACGGTTTTGGCTGGAATTATTTACTGCGTTCTCATACTCTTCATTGTTATCCTCTGATTTCTTCAGCAGAGAAAACCAAACCCCACCAAAACCACTCTCATGTATAGGCATGAATGTATGAAGCATTGTGGTACATAAAGCTTGTAAAGTTTTGTATGTTTACAAAACCTAGACCAACAATCTTTGGTTTTGTGGGTTTTATGGCTGAAACATGTTTTCCTCTCCTTAGAATATAAAATTGTAAAGTTTTTCCCAAAATTACAAAGAACAATTTTTAATCCAATTTGTGTTGAAACATAAGCAGGTTGCTGATGTACATTTCATGGACCAGAGGAAAGCAGGGTCTCTTTTAAGAGAAGGTCCTTCTGTAGCCAAGCTTAAACCATTGTAAGCACTTTTTTTTAAAAGTTCATTTACTTGAGCAAGGAGACATGAAGAAAAGCCTTTAAGAGATTATTCCATGCTTATCTACTGTCTCCTATACAGAAAGCAAAAATGATTTGCTAATGTTTCCCAATGGGAAACTCATACAGTCAAAGACCTACAGTCACATAGCTTTTTTCCTCCTTTTTCTTTCTTCGTTTTCTTTCTTCGTTTTCTTTTTCTTTTTCTTTTTCTTTTTCTTTTTCTTTTTCTTTTTCTTTTTCTTTTTCTTTTTCTTTTTCTTTTTCTTTTTCTTTTTCTTTTTCTTTTCCTTTTTCTTTTTCTTCTTCTTTTTCTTCTTCTTCTTTTTCTCTTTTTCATTGAGGGGTAAGGATGGCGTTGCAATTTGGGTTTTCTCAGTAGCACTGAGTTAAACAGTGAGAGCAGCAGGAGGAAGCTCAGTGGAATCAAATTCTATTTCAGTTTTTCTTCATGTTTTAGAAATCTGTGTGGGGTTTTACATGTTGGTTGTGGCCAATTTTCTCTTTCTATGATTTTTCCCTTAGGCTCCTTAGTTGCCTTCCTGCCTAGTCACTGAGCTTTGGTGTAGATCTAAAATCAAAAGTTCTTTTTCCTTCTGTTCTTGCCCTTGACTACTTTCAAATCAGATCAAAATACATACTGTCACACAGTAAAAAAATAGGAAAAGGTACAAAAGGACCCAGGGAGAGAGAGGAAAAAAAAATGAAAGAATTTCTTCTTTCCTTTAGATAGTTTCAGAAAGAAAAAATCTCCAGAAAATATTATTTGGGGTTTTTCCCTTTATGAGAGTCTCTTACAGTAAGTGCTTTTTAATACTAAGAAAGCATAACACAGTGTTTCTCTAGGACCTATGGTCTCTGTTAGCTGCATGGTTTTGGCTACATTTTTCTGATTTTTCTATTCATGAACATGAAAATAATTTTGCTCTGGGGTTCACCTGTCAGCTTTGATTACATGCTGCAGTTGTACAATATAAGCCACAGCATGCAGAGTACAGGTAGTTATCAGTCCTCACTGAGAGGAGGGAGAGGAAGATGAGGATGAGAAAAAGGAGTTCATTTGGGTTTTAGGATTTTTTTGCAGGTGGGTGGGTTTTTTGGGAAGGAAGGTGTTGATTGCTTCTTACTATTTAAACAGAAAATAGCTGAATTATTAAAACTGCATTGTAATGTAAAATTACAGTGCAGAAAGATAAATATAAGACAAAGAACACTGCTAGAAAGATCTCTGGCTCTTAATCACAATGGGAATATTTAAAGATGAACAAATGCAGAAAAACTGAGAGCGACTTCAAAGGATCTCCACAGAGGAGTCTGGCTTGTGAAAATCTTATGGTGGGAGAAAGAGAGTAAATAAGGCTGATGAAATTCATTGCTTCAAACCATAAAATTAAAAAGACCAAGCCATAGTTTACAATTAAAATATCTAGCTCTCACAATGGTCAGCTCCCTCCACCATAAATAACTCTTTCCTGCATTCATAGCCCTCCATTTTTTTAATAAAATAGACTCAAACTTTCAATGTCAAGAAAAATATCCTCCTGCTGAGATATTCTTTCTCTTAACATTGTGTTATGTCTAACTAGTTTAGTTAATTGACTTTACTGTTAATGCAAGTCTGGAATCATAATTTTAATTACTGTTATCACTATAACTATTATGTTTTTAGCAAGCCTTCTGCGTATACTCTTTTTGTTGTGGAAAATAATCCAATAGTCAAACACTAATGGCCACACTTTAGGATCAAGCAAAAATTACTTTTTCTGTTAGTGCATGATAAAGGCTTCTCTTTCTTCTTTAGTTACAATGGTAGTTGGAAATATCTCTGTTAACATCCATTCTAAGGGTTCACAAAAAATCTTTTTAAAACCCTAATTTTCACATAGGATGCTACAATGTTTCTTTGGAAACATAAGTTTTTTAATTACGAGTTTTACGTTTTTGTAATTTCTGCTCTTTTCCTTTTCTTCCCAATAAAAATGCAGTAGAAAAGCACAATGCTTTATTATTTTCTTTTAACTGACTGTAATTTCAGAAAAGAAATCCTAAGTTAAACATAATAAAAACTAAAACTGAAAGTGCTGGGTTTTGGTTACATTTCTGCTTCCCCCACAGACATACTTTTTTTGTGAAGAAAAAGAAAGTGATGGACACAGGAGGAGAACAGGTAAAAAGAAGTTGTGGGAAATTATGAAAATAATTTTTAAATGCAAAACCCAGTTCCATTTGAAGAGACCCCTAATAAATCTAGACCTAGTCTTGAAGAGTTATACTGAAAATATGTTTTCTAATTTTGCAGAAATTTTTTTTTCTAAAAAAAAAAAAGCAGTACATTTCTTGTTGATTTTAGAAATATTGTGGCCACCCAACCCTCCACAATTGCAGACTCTTTAAATGAAAGCAGAAGCAACTAGAACAGAAATAGTCAGAAAATATATTTATGAATTCTAGCAAGATCTAGTTCTAGCAATGGTATAGTATATACCAATAGTATATATGACTAATTTTATACATATTTGATACCAAAATTTGTTCATGATTTGCTTTTTTTTCCGTGGCATATCTAACAGGTGAACCTATTATGGCTGAACCATCTTAAGTTTCACTTTATTTCTCTTCATCATGGTATATATTTTAATTTTTAAAAGACTGGTAGGTTTGAATAAAGTGATGGTTGAAAGTCAAAAACACACTTGGAAACCACAACTGTAGATATTCAATAGGCTAAAAAAGTGCATTCAGACTGGCAACTTATATTCTTCAAAAATTAGATTATTTTCAAACTTTATATATTAGAAAAAAAAAAGAAAAAAAATCTTCTGTAGTAAATAGTGGTTTAATGACATTATAAACATTAAGGCTGGTTGCACCATCATACTCAGGAAAATAGACTTAACAAAAGGTTGGTACCCTTAAAATCAAATGTGTGCTAGGCACAACTGAAGATAAAAGATTGTTTTACATGTTGTTCTAGCAGGGAAAGAAAAAGAAGAAAACAGTGATAGAAACAGAATATGAGGAAAGTGAAGAACAATCTTTTTTTTAGCTTGCTCTTTAGTATTGTCTCAGCTATAAAATAAAGTAAAATTTCAACTGAAAAAACAGCATCCTGGAAGCAACCATACAAATAGCAGCAATTTCTAAATGTTCTTTTTGTTGTGTTGTTTTTGTTGTGTTGTTTTGTTGTGCTGTCTGGAGGTCAAAAGTGTCATTCTAGCATAGGCTTTGTTAAAAGTTATTTACATAACAGCAGGAGACTATTCTCCTAGGTTATGACAAGCTCCTACCATGAACAAACCACTAACACGCAAAATGGTCTCAGAATGAAACAGTGCAAATCAAATAATTACTATAATAGCATAGCAAAAGACAGATAAATGCAGAAATCAGGGGAAAAGTATGGTAAGAGAGGGCTTCCATCTAGTATTTAGGAAGGCTTTGGATTGCACTAGCTGCAACTCTTAATGATTATTTTTGTAAACCTAAGAGTCATACAGACTGTATCATACAGATTTTGACAATTCCCATAATATAAAATGGCTCAAACCATTACAATCAACAGCTATTACAATCAACTGCAGGACATGGTAGGAAGATGCTGAAATGTCTTTTCTGCCAAGTTGTCATTCACCGAGGCTGACCTCAGACCAATTTATTCCCTTGCTGATTAGGCCATCTCTTACTGCAGCCAGAACTCCAATTTAATACACAAGAATAAAACGGTATTTTTTTTTACAGGGATTTTTTGTTGTCTTGTCACTTTTTGCCAAATTCTGACATTTTACCTATGTCAAGAATGCAGGTAAAATGTGTTCGGGGTGTTACAATAGATTTTTGGGTGCTGACTGACTACCACTGTCTTTATTTTATGTCACTGTAATTACAAGCTGGAAAAAGAAAGGACAGCCTTGGCTCTAAAGAGATGGGAACAGGGACTTTCTTTCATAGGCACCTGAAAGAAGCTGCAACTTGTCCCTCCAGCCCCCACTGCCCCTTATTGTCACATTGCAACCTGGTGCTCCCCTGGTTTGCAAATATTTTTGCACAATGCAGTTGTGACAGGCTTACCTATTATAGCCTGTTGCATTTTGGTACTAACAGCTTCTGCCCACTCTGGTATTTTGTTTGCTTACAAGTACTGGTCTCACCTTTATCCCTGTGAAAGCAGCAGCCCAGACACAACTCAGGACAGCACAATACAGTGTTTCCTTAAGCATCCTTCAGAAGAGTAATAACCAGATGAGCTAAAACCCACAACAGACTAGAATGTGGAGTCTAGTGCCTTTTCAGTAGCAGCAGAGTTACACAAATGCAATTCTGTTGGAGTCAGTGAGCTCAGAAGTGGGAACAGAACTGCGAATTTCAGCTTTAAAAACAGAGTTGGCTGCTTCACCTCTACAGACAGTACATTTGAGAGTGGAGACTTTCTTGTGCTTATTCATAGCAGATTAATTGCCATTATGACTTTGCTGGATTAGAAAAAGCAGTTGGCTTGAAAGAGAGAATATTAATTTGAGATTATGAGAAAAATCTTTGATCAGTGTTTGCTTTTTTCCATTTTCTTTCCAATCAATTGTCAGCCATTAAATATTCTGCAATTTTCAGGAACATGTGCTTGTTTGCCAATATGTTGTACACAATGTCTGAATATGCATCAGAAGTATGCTGACTTTCTTACTTCTATACAGAATTAGAAAAAAAGAGACAGATTAACCCAGAAAAGACTTGAACATCTCTTTAGGGGGTAGGAAGACGCGGGAGTATTTCATATCCAGAACACAGCCAGACATACATTTCTTACAATGCCAGCAGGAATATTAGATATGTATTTTCTATGAGTTTTATTGGCATCCATTTGTCTTAAGCTTTCCTCCAAGAATGCAGGAAAATTGAAAAATTACAAAGATCCCTTCCAGCAGTTTTTATCTCCATTAGGTCATTTTTTCATTATTGTTCATCTGAAAAAAAAATCAAATATCATGAGATACATTTCATAAGCAACGATATTCACTATCACAGCTTTGTTCATTTGCTGTTTCTCTTTCTAAAAGACCACAGAACTAAGATTTTTGGCTAGAGGGACAAAATTAAATGAAAATTAATTTGAACCATTGTCCCTATTCAATGGACCTACTGAATAAGTTATGGAAGTAGTCATATTTCTTCAGTGCCAAAACACACAGCTTCATAAAAAAATTAGACAGCTTTTGTCTCTGAAATGTATGCGTGCAACACAAATTAGGCTTTAACTCTTCTGCAGCTTCTAGAAGATGACATCCTGGAAGCAGTGGTAATTCCAGAATAAAGGTGGGGAACTCTATGAGTGCAAAAAGGATTTAAGGTAAATTTCATGTGAGTCTAGAAAAAGTGTGAAAACACTGCCCCTGCTTTGGAAATGGCTTCAAATTATTTAGGGATGTGCTCCAGAACTTCAGTGGAATTAGAAACCAATTTGAAAAGGTAAGGGAAATCAGAAAGTAAAAGACATATGAACAGCTCAGCTAGCTCCTGTACCACCTGTGTCATTGGTCTCAGCATCAGTTCTTAGCAGTGTTACAGAGTGTGTCATGTTGCTCTTCTATGTTTTCTGGATTTTAGTGTGTTTTCATGCTTTTATGAATATTTCCAGTAAAATGAAAGCAACTATGCTTTCTACATCCCACAGCAAACCATGTGCTAAATGGCTTTGTTATTAAAACTGTGAGATGTTTTAAAGCACAGACTTTGGAGAGTAATGGGAGCCAAAGAGCTGGCAAGGCATCTGCCAGGGAACTCTAAGAACATTCTCATGTTAAATGATTGACAGTGATTTTGGGATGCAATCTGTAATGTAACATCAGTGGATAACTACTGTGTGTGAGTATGTGCTTAGATGTATTTTTTAAGACAATGTAATACTCTGCAGCTGTACTGATCTTTTGCTTGTTTCTTGGATCTGCCTATTTCAATGTACGAATACAATAAACCACACTGTAAAAACATATTCTTGTAAAGTACTCACTATAGAATATGGTAATTTTAGTTCTGGTGAAGAATGCTAATACTTGTAAAAATACATATTTAAAAAAAAGATACTCTAAATTTTGGTTAAAACATCATAATGTCCATGTATACCAGCAGATGAGTCCATGCTAAACACCAACAGCTTTACAGCTGCCTGCTCATGCTAATTTCTTTTTTTTTTTCATTATGAGGCATTCTTTTGTGGCCCATAATGCGATTGTATTCCATATCTATCTATGTCCAAAAATTCTTGCTGTGTCTGTAAGACCCTACAGTCAGACACCTTGTGCGTGTGTCTGGGGGTGCTATCCTGGGGAGAGACATGTCTCTCGTGGGGAGCTTCTTTGCCACATGGTATTTGCTTCGTGTGCTGTTTGATTTCAGCTCAGGTAAATGGTTTTTTCTTCCATTTTCAGTTTTTGGGGTTTTTTCCTCATCTCAGAGGGGCTGCAGCACGGGTTTTGGGCTGCCCTGGGGAGGATTCCGCAGGTACCTGTCCACAGCCGAGGCTCTGTCCCACAGTGGCCCCGCTCCAGCCAGGGACAAGGGGTACTGAGTGTCCCAGGACAGCGGGGACACAGAGCACCGAATGTCCCAGGACAGCGGGGACAGGGAACCCTGAGTGCCCCGGACAGCGGGGACAGAGAACACCGAGTGACCCGGGACAGAGGGGACAGGGAACCAAGTGCCCCGGGACAGAGGGGACACCGAGTGTCCCCCGCCCTGCTGGGCCTCTGGGGGAGGATGCCGGCCCTGGGGAGCCGTCAGGTCTCCATGTGCCGTTGCACCTGCCCCGAGAGCTTTGCCTTCCGGCACAGATCTGTTGCCGTCTTGTCCTTTGGTCCTACAAGCCTGAGGCCGTCCCTGCTGGGCACAGAATCAGGAAGGGCATTTCCAGCATTTCGGGTCTCCCTGGTCATGTGGCAGATTGTTATTTTCCTTTTTACCCTTGCCTGTTGGCATTCTTTTACTAAACTGCTATTTTTTAACTTGTATCTAGTCATATCTTATTCATCATGGATGAGAAGAGATTGCTTGGAGCCAAGGAGGAAGTTACTAATTTCAGACTGCCCACATCTTTAAACTGTCTCAGGCCAAGACAGGCATTCAAAAATTTCCAGGGTCAAAAAGGCTTTTCACCTACTTGAAAATTAATTAGGTCTAACCAAAAGGGGAGTGTGTGACAACAGGCTATTTGAGACTATAACAGTAGTCTAGGTTTGTAATTTAGGGCTGCCTTTTGAACCTGGACTATTCCCATATTTCTGTTTGGTTCACCAGATTGAAAGCATTTTGCTGACCTGTATCTCACAAGCTTTTTATCAAAGGTCAGGCTCATCAGTGGGTCAGGCACATGTAACTTTTAGGCCAAATCACTTCCGTACTCCCCACAACATCCTCAAAAGGCTATTGAAACTGATGCTGGATGCAGCTGCCCTTCTATTAAGCTGTGACAGCTGTAAGTGGATCACACTACCTGCATGGTTATTGAAAAAAAGAGTCACCTATTCCACTACTCCAAGGACCAGAAAATTTACAAAGGACAGAGCAGACCTTCAGCCACGTTCAAACTTTCCTTGTTTCACAGTCCAACACCTGTTTTGAACTGGATCAACCAATTAATTATAATCGTAGCAGCCTAAAAAATTAGTCAGTAGTCAAAGTGAGAGTAGACAGTTTAAATGAATCAAGAATATTTGTAATGCATTGCATTTGCAATTCTTTTCCGAGTAAACACCTTTGCATGGCAGCAAACAACTCTATTTCAGAACCAATTTTTAAATTTCTTAATGAATTGCTCTTAATTCAATGGGAAAAAAATACAAAAAAACCCCAAACTAACAAACAAAAAACCCACAAAACTCCCAAAAACCAAACAATACCCATCTTCGCCCCCACATTTGGATGGGGTTGGTTAAAATAAAGGTTACTCTAAAGGTTACTGGAACTTATAAACTGCAGTGGTTTGTTTTGTTTGCATTTCCAGATATCTAAAGAAAATATGAAAATTGGGCAGCCCAGACTTCAATTATTTTGTAGACTATACAAAAAGGGTGCAAACATAGAGGGCTTGTTTTCATGACCTTTTGTCCCATAAATATACAAATTAAAATTGTTTTGTTGTACCATTGTTAGGGGCAGCACAGAGTTCATAACCCAAGGAAAGCGGACCCCTGTTATGAAGAACAGATTGAGTGCAATGGTGGAAACAAGTAAAAAAATTACTTTTCATACCATGATTCACATATTTTTCTTGGTAGACATTTCTGTGGTAGTTTCTGTACAATTTCTTTGGCCTGTGTACATGTTTTGTAATGCAGCTCTTAACTTTAAGACCAAGACCCCCCAATGGCAGCAGCTATCCTAAACATGAGGGGAGGGGAGGAAATAGGAGGGAAGAAGAGGAGAGAGGAAACAACTGCCACAGAGAGGGCAAAACCATGTTGAGGTCAGCAACAGCAGGGACAAGATTACTAGAAAGGGTAAAACTGCTGCTGTTTTTCCCCAGGCTCAGAGACTGCAGTGAATTTGCCTTGGCTGAACAGGGAATGATGCTTAAGAAACCAGTGCACTTTGTTATTAACTTAATTCTTCAGAGATTAATTTTGAATTCTAGAGTATCTCATGGCAAAATTCCTGTAGCTTTTCTTCTGGATTTCCTCTAAATACCTACAATCCTCTCACTGTGGTTCTTGCATCGATGATCCACTTGCATTGCTGCCTGGACCAGGCATTTGCCATGTGATGTCTGGACAAGCTATCACGATGTCTGGACAAGTTATCAGGGCTTCTGCACAAATCAGCTGTGAACCGTGGAGCACATACAAATATACAAATGTTGATGTAAGTGTATTTATACCACAGCAGTCATCTTAGGATCTGTACAAAGTCACAGAAGCACAAGTGAGAACAGGACATGGGCTCAAACGACAGGTGCACATGGGAGTGTGTGACACCTTATGTTGTAGTTTTTTTGTATCTGCAGGCTATTCACTTCATTCAGGTAGGAGTGTAGATGCCAGTCTTCTACTACTCATTTGTATGCATGACACTTTCTGTACAAAAAATGTTAATAACCAATAAAACACTTTCACTAACAGTAAACTAAACCCAAAAATTCATGCATCTTTCCCAGTTCTTCAACATTCATAAATGTACAGCTATGGGTGCTTGTCAACAGTCAGCCATTAACATTCTTCTAAAACTGACATCTTGTTATACTAAATATTTGTTTACATTTATCAGCTACAAATTAATAGTAACGTCAGATCCCTAGCTTCAGTACTTCATTCATTGGGCATGAAAGAAGCATGGCAACAAGAAAAATTCATTACTCTCTCCACTGCCATTATCCATCTTTTCTGTCTCTTTCTCCCTAAATGTACATTTTACAATTACACTCTAGAGAAGCATCTAAATGCAAATACATGTGCCTGCAAACATACTTGTCTTAATCATTGCAGAAGAAAATTACACAAAAAAGTCTTGTATATGCTTACATGCATACCTTATTTTTACTGATAAAAAACTGGGTTGGGTTTTTTAATTTCATATTTTATTTTGTATTTCTTTATTTCATAATTTTCCTAATTACACTGGCAATTCTAGCAAAATTTTACAGACTGGTAATGTCAATACAATTCTAAATATTACCATGGCACAGGTAGCTGAAAAACAAAGCAACTTTAAAAAGCAATGGGTAACTTTTCAGATTCGTTTCCCACAAAAATGGTAAAACGAGACAGAGAACATTTATAGATGTAACTGAAAATAAAACCTCATAATCTCTTTTAATTCAGTTCTACAAGCATTCCCAAGTGGCACTGAATTCAATAATCTAGACAGATTAGTACAGGACTCCTATTTTAGGGATCCATCTGGTATTGTGGCAGTTGCAGCTCATCAGATTACTGCTATGTCCCAGCTTTGTAAAATGCATCAATGCTGCAAGAGAAACCTGCCCTGTACCACTTCAGTCACAATGTCAGGCCAATTGCTGGAAAAATATGTATTAACCTATTTTCAATAATCATTATTTATAATTAATTCATGAACAGTCATATCATGTTTAAATTTTACACTACCTTCTTGTATCATGTCTAATGAAGAAGGACTGACAAATTCAGAGACTGCAAAAAGACCTATGTAATATTGTAAGGAGAGCCATAATATGAAGATTTTATCCTTACATCACCAACAAATACCCGGCTGGGGAAGGGGAGGAGGAGGGGGGCAGGCAGGTGTGGATGTGTTTTTGGGCGTGTGCGTTCCTCCTGCTGCAAGCACCAACAGCTACATCTAGTGGTTTTAGGCAGTATGAACAATTTGCCCACAGCCAAACCATGTCTTAGGGAAGCATTTTGTATTCTCCATTAAGGAGAAAAGTTAAATTCTTCTCCAGTGTAGAGCTTTGTAGCACCACTGATGCGTCACTGAAAGTACTTTTTCCCCCAGTTAATTTTGTGCTAATAAATCTATGGAGACTGGAAGTTCTTTGTAAGATTTCAGTTGTATATTTGTAGAAGTTTCATATTCTATATTTGTGTATTTTCCTTAATAGTAGGCTAAAAATGCATATAGATAAAAATATAAATTCCAAATCCTAAGATTTCAATTTTGTGGAGTGGAAGTAAACAAATTCAGGTAACTTGCTACAGGTTCATATCAGAGCATCATAAAAATACTTAACTATCACATTGTTTCTAGACCTGGTAGATGAACCATAGATTAAAAAAAAACCTTCAAGTTTCCATAATATCAAGTATCCTGTTTATCAGATATTCCAGAAGCACTTGGCTTAATCAATTAGAGGCAAGCTTCCTATATATCAAACAATTCTACATAATGGTAATTTCATAATATGAAAAAAAGTCCACACACAAACCTCCAGTATTTTTTAAAAAGCCAGTGTTATCAGAAATAATTTGCAATATATGAATATATGGTATTTATTCATATCCAGTTATTATTTGAAATAAGCAAGTATTTGGAAGTAATATTACAAATTCAGGAATGAAAAGCATTCAATTTGTCAATAAAATCATTTAACTGAAATGTTCAGTGCAAAGAAAAATAGGTTTTAAAACTCCTAATCATCCCCATAATTAAACATACATAACTCCACAAAAAGGGAAGAGCTTCTCTGTAAAATGGCAGAAATAGCAGAAGAACCTTTACAATTCAACTGGACATCTTGAAGCCTGCATTAACCTCCTAAGAAACTTCTAAGATCTTTGTTAGCTGTTTGGCTGCCAAGTTCTAGCATAGGTTAGAATATAGCAAGAGGTGGTTGTGGAAAAGAAGAAAATGTTGAAATATAAAATGGATAAAACTGAGCAATAAGAAATTAAAAATTTTTCTTCATACATTACATTCATCAACGATCTTGAAAAATCATCTGGCAATTATTTTATAATGACCTACAACCACTTAATGTGGATAAGAGGGAAGAACTAAACAGAGTTTGAAAGAGGCAGAATAAGTTTAATTGCCAAAGTACATAATTACTGCCTGTCACAAATGCATATTATGTAATACTTACTACCTGCAACTGCTCAGAAAACTTCTGTTGGTATCACAGTGATCAATTTAATGTAAAATTCAGCATAGCATAATCAAGGAATGTAAAATATCTAATTTCCACCTTTCTTTATTCAGACGATAGAAATATTATTATTCATTGTTTTATGAAGAATAGCATAGAAAACAATAATAAATATAGTAATGGGCACCTTGCCATCACTTTTGTAAATCTCAACTCCTTAAAAGCAGTGCGTTTAGCTTTTCTGTATTTGGTCCCACAGAATGAAGGAGGGACTTGAATAGGTTGGAAAACAAGACATTAAAACTAAAGCCCAGATTTTAAAACAACCTTTTGTCTACATTATTCCAATTATCTGAAGCAAAATGGGCATACAATAAAAGCACATAGCAATTGATAGAATTAGGCACAAGCCACCTCAGAATGGAGATGGAGAACCAGCCTAATTTCCTTGAACAAATTTATGTGATTTTTGTCTTTATACTAAATAAACACACAGGACTGCTTAGCTGTACCACCTTGCCATAGCACCTTCTGTAGTGGTGTCTCTTAGAAGCTCCCCATTCTTTGCCCAAGTCTGCTGAATAAGAGAGACATACCACATGATGGATGAGTCTTTCAAGTACAGGGTTTGTTGTAAACACCCATACACATTTGCTACAGTTTCAGAGAGGTCTGGTGATGTGTTGGGTTTGGAGTTTTTTTCCATATTTTACAACTGTCTGTGTCAGTGATTTGAGAAACTTCTCTTTGCCATTTCCCTTGAGAATACATCAGATAGTTCTTTTTTCCTACTTGTTCTTTTTGAAACCAGTAGGAAAAAACGGACACTGGAGCAGGGGGGAAACAGAAAACACCTGTTTTCCATGAGATGCTGAACTACTTTATCTCTCTTTATTATGGCAGTTCAGAAACAGTGTCAGTATATAAGCTTCCGCTGTTTGAGACTGATTTTTTGTTGAAATACTATCCCTTGTCCTTGTTCTCGACAGTCACAAGGTGGCACCAGAAGTCAAATTTTTTGGAAACGCCACTGGAAATTTGTAATACTTTTTCTAGGCTCCTGTAAATCCATTATTTGTTTTTTCGAGGGCAAAGCCAAAAGGGTCAGATAGGCATTCACAGTGAAAGAGAACCTGAAGAATATGTCCAAGCACGCAGCAGATGGCTAATCATAAAGTAATATAAACTAAATGTGACAAATGTAGCATTTCCAGAGTATTTTATTAAACAGTTGTGAAAGAATTAGTAGTATTTGAAGGAATGGTTTTCCAATCTATTTCTAAATTATTTCAAAGTTAACAGCCCTTAAGAAAGCCTTTCCTGGTGAATATGTGGGGTGACTCTTTAATTTACATGCTTGTGTCGAAGCTGTGCCCTCACTGTAGTTTTCTGTTGATAGACTACAAGTGTACAATGATTAAAAAAATCGTATTTCAATCTTCTTGTTGCCTTTCTTGTGACCCTTTTGTCTCCCCTACTCCCACTAATTTGCAAGGAAACCCTTCTCATGAATTTCACTATCGCCTTTACTGTATCATATTTACTGACATCCCCCTGACACCTCTTCTTGATTTCACCACTCACCTTCCCTCCATCACCTTAAAATAGCTGGATGGCCATTCCCATCGAGCGGATCACCATTCCTCACACATTTGAATGCAATTCAAATTCTAATACATGACTTTCCAATAAAATCATATCTTACTGTCTTGGAAACATTACAGGCTACATTCCTTCTATTCCATGTTCACCTGATCAAAGCCTTATTTTTGTAGCTTATAGTTATGAAATATATGAATATTATTAGTTATGAATATAGTTTACTTTTGTAGCTTGTAGTTATGAAATACCTGCCCCATCTCTAAAGAGGGAATATAAAATTCATCAATCGTGTTTCACTAAAACAGAGGTGAAAATTCCAGCACTGTGCCCCAGCAAGCCTTCCTTTGGACAGTCTGAATAAGCACTAATAAGTTCTTTACACCACTGTCATGGTTGACTTTTTGATTTTGAGATAACTTTAGAAAAATGTCTTTTTTATTTTGCCTTTCTTATTTTTCCTTATGCCAGTGCTTAATAGCTAATATTGGTTGGGAAAACAGCAGTGAGAAAAATTGTAAATATACTCCCTTGGTACAAATCTGTGGACTCTTCCCATGCTTGAACCTCAGCACAGAGAGAAGCATGCTTCTGAACGGAGTCCTTAGGGACTTACTAAAATTCACTTGTAGTGATTTTTATGTGACATTTTCTCCTTTGAAGCAAAAAGACAGGGACAGAAAACATCAAAACAACCTTTGATTATTAGTCTTCTGTGGCAATCCATCTTAATGACAATCTGACTACAGCTAGCATATGTAGACTTTTACTTACATTTCACTGCTGATGCTGTTATTAATTTTCATTGAAAACAAAGATTATTTGCGCTGGCCCATTTAATTCTCTGTCTCTCCCCTCTACTGTGCAGCATAACTCTTTAAGACAAGGACTGTCTTTCTTAATGCCAGGAAATTACCCTTCCATTTATGTCAGCATACCTAAAAATCTTTGTTTTATTTTGGTTTTTGTTTAGAAACATCTCTCACTTCTACTCAGACCATCATGGGGCTTTCTGGCAGTGGAACAGATGGTGATCTATTTCACAAGCTTTAACCTCAGTCCTGTTTTTTGCAGTATGGAAGTTTCCAGACTACAATAAAGGGCTGCAAGTTTCCATGGCAATAAAAAGATCACAACATTTAAAACAATTGTGAAATAGCCATATGAAAGAGCCATATGAATGGAATTCTCTAAAAAAACTTCTGTTTTTTTAAATGTTTAAGGAAGTAGTTCCCTAACTGTACAGAAGCTTATGCCTCTCAGACAAAAGTGAACATCTAGGGGGATTGAGCTGGCATGCAGTAAAACTGTGACTTCTCCTTGTTACACCACTACACAAACCAATCCATCCTCTTCAAAACAATCAGCATTTGCATTTTCGAAGTAGACAAAAATAGAATACAATAAAAATGCAACTATGTCTGACTAAGATGCATACATACAACACTTTAAAAAATAGTGAAATGCCTTAAAATTAGGAGAAGTGCTTCGAATGCAGCAATGCACAAACATTTCCTCTGTTGCATGGTGTGCCAATGCCTCTGTAATCAGATACCAAGTGTTTTCCATACTACTAACATGTTTATCTCCTCCTGTACTTAAATTAAAATTCTATGTGCTCCCTCATTCCCATTTTGAAGTTGAATAGTTAGGCTGGGCTCTCACAAAGGATGCATTTCTGCTGGACCCCTGTTTCACTCTGCCATAAAGAAATCTTATGCAGATCAGAGCTATACTTGATATTACTACCTTATTTTTTGATTAAGCTGTTTACTGATTTTTTCCCCTCACACAGCTTGAAGTTAAATGCAGAATAGTAACAAAGGATATACAAAGTTACACATGGATAAATTTTATTTTTAGAAGTTTATTTGCTTAGCATAGATGAAAACTTTACCATTTTCATAATTAATCACGTGAATAGAAACTTGGGGGCATTCTTTCACTTAAGATAAATAACAGCAACCAGAAATAATGATGCTGTCCAGAGCAAGGATATTGAAAAAAACATTCTGGATTACAGGTTTTCAACATAATATGTATGTACTAAGTGCCATTCCACAGAAACCTCTGTGTGTAAAGCCTGTGTTTTACATTGGCATGCAAATATAAAGCTTTTCAGCAACTGGGCTTGAGTGCATTTCAGGAACATGAAACTTAGTTATCACTTCCACATAAAGCCATCAGGATGGTTTCATAATCCCCTTTGAGTTCATCCTGTAAATTAAAGCATGAAAACCCAACAATTGTTAGAACAATGGTCTCAAGTAAAATAAATTTCAATTAACATTCCATATACATTGATCAAATATCAGTGCTCCATCCATATAAATTAATCCCTTGATAAAACACCAGTTAGCCACAGACTGAGCTGGAGCCAAGCACCATCACTGAAGTTATTTGTATGATCTAGAAATAAATGCATGCATTTCCAGAGTGGAGCACAGGTAGACAAGGCTAGTAAAAATATTGGGAGGTCTAGTGGCATAAGTGAAGAAGAGAAGCATAGAAGAGTTTTATCTACCCAGGAGCTTAAGCTTTTACTCTAAATAAAGGGAAACTTTCTTTCTTGATCAGTGATGTCTAATTAATATTAAAACACTGTGTATACACATTGTGTCTAGGAGGATCTCAAATAAAGGCCAACAGTGCAGTGATACTCTGCTCACCATAGGATTGCTTGTTCAGCTTGGTAAAAATGGGTAATATGCATTGAGTAATTATTACTTGCACTTCTAGTTTTCTCTAATTTTAATGTAGTTTTCAGAGGTATATGAAAAGTGTAGACAAGCTATGCCTCAAGACATTTGGATGCAATCACCACTTTGGAACATAATGAGGTGGTGTAACTACGCACCAAATTACAGGTAACACATATGCTTAAGGAAGATTCAAAGTGATCTTTGGCACATAACTGAAAAAGTAGCAGACATCAATAAAAATCAAAAAGGCATTTTCATACATGTAGGGAGTATGTTTCTACTCCAATCAAGACATCTTTTTTTTTTTCTAGTAATGTCTACTACTCTCCACAAAGATGCTTTGTCAGTTTATCTTCCTTCGAGTCCCTCACCACTTGAAAGTACATTTCTGGAAAGTACATTGGGTGGTCAGTCCCTTTTAACAATATATTTGTTTGTTTAACTCATTTACTTAGGTCATAGGGAAAACATGGCCAAACACATATTAATAAAATTAAAAATTCATTTGCTGGAGTACCCCAAATGTTAAAAGCCAATATCCAGTTGTGTTAAAAACCTCCCTTAGAGCTGTCATGGCAATCATCTCCACTCTCCTGCCATGGTACTGCTTAAGGACAAGAATTTGGGGATACTGTACTCTCCTTTCAGCTCTTGGATTCTACTGTAAGGTGATATTTTGAGACATGTATCACTACTAGTTCGATAGCTCTTTCAACAACAACTTTGACCTGGAAAAGGAATTAGTTCTCCCAGCCTGGGCCACTGGAAATATAAAGTACTGGTCTACAATGAGCTAGGCAGGATGAACTGGTCACTGAGGAGTAGAAAAGTTAACATATCTTTCCTGGACTTCAAAAATCATCTGGCTGCTTTGTGTTTCACGTGTCACGTGAACCTACCATGATGGCTTGGCGGAGGGAGATGCCATACAGATTCTTGTAATAGCCTTTGATCTCATTCATATCCACCTCATGGCGCGAAACCATGATTCTGATGAGGTCTTTGTGCCGGGTCCCAGAACCCTGTCAAAAGAAACAAAGAAGAAAGAGGGAGAAAAAGGAGGGAAAAGAATTATGCTACTTTTATCACTGAAATACTTTTGATGAAGTTCCATAGGTTAATCCATCAGACTTCTTTATAGATGAACATACCCCTTTCCTTTTCCTTTAGTATCTCTTGTAACAGGGAGGTCTCATATCTGCCCTATGAACACAAAACACTTCTGATAGGCTACCTCCACCCTGTTGTTTTCAGGGTTTTTTAATACTTTTAGACATTTCTTTTGGCTGTTTCCTAATAACAGACTGTGCTTGCTCAACATCAGGGACAGCCTAGACTTTACTGCCTTTTTAAATTACTCTTTTAATAGTGCAGTGATCTGCATTCTCATACTGTTTCACTCAATTTTTCCTATATTGCTCCTAACCAAGTCACAGGAGTTATGACAATACCTACATACTAGACTATTTCATGATCACCAGGTGCCTCACTAACATGGCCTCCAAACTTGCCAGAAGGATCATGAATTTCTCATTATAGATTAGCCTTCCACAAGGCTCCTGCTAAAATTTAGAATTGCTCTCCTTTTCCCTTTTTACTATAATTGTTGCTTCATAAGAAGGGTTCCAGTCTGTTTCCTGTCCCTGTAACAGTAAAAGATATGTGTGGATGGACAGATGCCCTCCTAAGCATATTATAGCAGACAACTCCTCCAACAGAAAGTCTCCAGTTTCAGAGGAAGGAATAAAAGGAGCGAGAGAAATACTCTGAATTTCCCTCTGCAGTCTTTTTCTACAACACAAAGGGCCTGGAGACCTCTAGCTAAGTTTTTATTTTTCAGCTTCTAAAGCACCTCATGTTTACAAAGAGGAGATCTTTATTTAGATTACCTTCATTGCCAAATGGAGTTTTTCTGCAAAGAAAGCTGGCTTGCTTGTGGCACACTTTACTGTAATGAAGCAATGAAACAAGGTCATTTCTGCTATACATGTAACAAAAGTATAATAAAACACTTTAAAAAACCCTCTCATTTTTCCTACCCACATATCCTATTTATGTACTTTGTTACTTTTCTTTATAATGTATGAGGACAAGAAGATCCTTTCCTCTGTTTAATCAGAAAGCAATTCAGGGGAGAATAATGACCATAAAAACAACACATTTCTCCCTAGTTTACTGCCCTAAAATTAATGAAGGTGTTGCAATTCCCAAGCAGAAAAATGTGAAAGCATTTATGCCTTCTATAGCAGAGCTGGAGGTTGCAATCTGTAAACCAAGTTATAGTTCAATTTTGATCTTAAGAGCAATCTGATGAAAATTATTCTTTTATCCAAAGTACGTTTGACTGTGATACAAAAGTTAAGAACAAGATGAGGGCCTGGTTCCCAATCACATCCCTGATCCACTGCTAGGAGGGAGTCCCTTCCTTACCTTACTGTTCATGAACAACAGTCACTAATTTTGTATGAACATTTTCTTGAACAAAACCACTGAAGGAATGTTTTTTAATGCTTTTAATAACGAATATTATAAGTATTCTTGCAACATGAAACTTAGAGAAGAGTGGCTTTGGTTGCAGACGGGTTTAAAACTATTGGATTTTTGATACAAACTGTACCTGTTTTGACAGCTTTTTTTGGTATACTGGTTTCTTGTAAAGCTATTCCTATGTTGGCAACTCATCTGTTCCCATTAAAAGACCTTTCCAAATATTGGGAGAGGTATTTCTACTCATTCATCAACTCAACTGATTTTAGCTGTGTCAATTAAATCACCAAGACTAGATTAGACTTTACAAGGTATTATTTAGCAAGCTCAATGAAGCAGGGTAAGCACACAACAGTTTCTAATCAGTGCAATTATGGCAAAAAGATAAGGTTAAGTTCAGTCAGAACATATAGTAGGTTTCAATGTGCAGAACCACTTACCAAGGGCAGTGAGGCAATTCTCAATATCACCTTTCAGCTCCAAATCCAGTACCTTGTTCATGTCATGCTTGCTGTACTTGGTGTACTTCTGAAAGACTAAATAATGGAAAGAACAATATTCTCCCGGCTCTCTGCCCTCTTATGTCCTCACTATTGCAGCAGAGGATTGTTTGTGGGTCATCTTTCTCACTTTCTTCAGACAGCACAGTGTAAAGAGCAGTGTTACTGCACACCAGGTACTGCTGATGGATTCAGCATACGGAATGGGACTTTGGTAGGATGGAAGGGTTCACAGAATCACAGAATCACACAGAATTTCTAGGTTGGAAGAGACCTTTAAGATCATCGAGTCTAACCCATGCTCTAACACCTCAACTAGATCATGGCACCAAGTGCCACGTCCAGTCTTTTCTTAAACACATCAAGGGATGGTGACTCCACCACTTCCCTGGGTAAATGATTCCAGTGTCTGACTACTCTTTCCGTGAAAAACCTCCTCCTTAATTCCAGCCTGTATCTCCCCTGGCGCAGCTTGAGACTGTGTCCTCTTGTTCTGTCGGTTCACTTCCCATTCGCTGGAGTAGGGGTGGCCAACTGACTA
>VZSJ01000531.1:0-120849 GCA_013398405.1 Pheucticus melanocephalus | reverse complement strand
GCCCAGAGCCTGTGAGCTTGTGTGATAGCCCCCTGTCTAGGGGAAACTGGGTAAGAAGCAAGACCACTTTGGGGAGCTCCCATTGCTTGGCATTGTGATCACAACCCAGCTGAGACTTCAGATTTTTTAATAGCCTAAATGATATTGCTCATCTCTACTACTGAAAGAACAGCTAGGCTGCCAACCACACCCTCAGTCAGCAGGCATACTTCCAATTAGAGCAATGTCTTAATAATCTCTATCTTCTCTGAACTCATAACCAGGCAATGTTCAAAAACCATCCCAGAGAAGCATGAAGCTTTATTCAACTTACCTCTTCGAAGATGAGGGTAGCTTCTCGTAGTAAGAACAGTTATGAACACACCAGTATCTGTTCCTTTCCTTTTCTCTCCTGCTTCATACAAGGCCTGTCATAAAGAAAAGAAGGTCACAAGGACAATATCAGAATAGTAAAACTCAAACAGGAGTACTGTATTTTGAGGGCCATTGCTTGTTAGTAACGAACACTGGCCCTTGACACAATCGAGATCAAAAGTCTACCTCAGACTAACTCCAGGTCTGTCAAATAACACTTTACACTTCACTTACGTCTTTATAGAACCTAGGGAACACTATGCAGATAGAAAACATATTTTCAGACATTTTATGACCATCATCTAGCTTTCCTGGGTATACTACATTCTTGAATGAAGTTATTTTTCATTTGTCATGACAGCAGTCTGCATGAAAGCCTCAGGACTGGTAGGATTTTGTAAGACTGCCTTAATTATGTCTGCAACTATCTGGTGCAATATGTACAAGAAACCTATCTCCTAAGTACTTCCTCATCTTACCAGGAGTCACTTTTACTTCCAGGAAAGTAAAAACCAAATCAGTCTCCTCCATTTTCCTCACCTCCTCAAACCTCTCTAAGAGTAGTAATAAAAGACCTCCACACAGCATGAAGATTTAACACTCTGCATCAAAATAAACAGTACTGAACTTTTGAACTTACGAAAAGTATTAATTTACTTTCACGTCCAGAGCTGACGACAGAACTAAACTCCTTATGTAAAAGGAATTAAAGCAATATTTCTTAATGGCCTTTTCTTTGCTGGGTTTTTTAAAAAAATTAATTTTAAGTCGTCTAAACTTAAATTGTAACTGTGATGTAACGTTTTGTTCCTGAAAACTCAGCAAGGACTGCTGAGTTTTACCAACTTTAGCAAAGATAGTCCTGCTAATGTCTGAAGAAGTAAGAAAAAGATCAGATGCTTATTTTAGAATTATTGAGAAAATGACTGTGAGGTTTACCAATAATCTTGAAACGTTCATCACTAAAAAGCAATATCAATATCTAACATACTGCAGAGTTCACAATGGTCAGTGTATGGTAGCTGATCTGAATATAGATGAGCACACCCTTGTTCCTTCATTCAAGAATTCTTTTATACACAGAAGCAAGACTGGGTCTGATTCCTCCACTTGTTGACTTGTACTTCAAATGGTCTTCATGCTTTTCATGAACTAGATGAGGTCCTGCAGAAATGTTTCGGAAGCTAGATATTAGGGTGAAGATCTAATTTCCTTCATATAATTAACTTTCATGAATTTTGTAAAATACAATCTCTTTAGAAATGATTGCTGTGTGACATTGAAATCTCTGTAAGGTCTGCAATGCAGAGGATTCAGACAGCCAGAGGAATCTCAAGAAGTCAGAAGAAGTTCTGCAAAGTGCCAATTATGACCTTACCCTGGCATCATTGTCGGCAAGTTCATCATTCACATGAGGGTTTTCACATCGGTCAGCCTACATAAAGAAATATATAAAATTTCACTGGTATTCACAATCATTCAGTTCACTAAAGCTCAACATGTGAGAGTTCTGCAGCACCACTCTCATACATAAGCCAATACATAACTGGAAATAGGTGCTGTTACATGAATCATCCTGTGAATAAAACTGTTTTATTTGTAATCAGAGAACATATTTCCACAGCCACCAAGTGACTTATTTCTTAATTCCTACCTAAAAATTCACAGGAAGTATTTGTTTCTTGACATGAAACTACAGGCTTCAAACCTGTGACCTGCTCCCTGATGATCATTCAATAAGACTCCTTTCAAGTTGATCTGAAATTGACTGATGATAATTCAGTTGACTCCTTTCAAGTTTGATTTAAAACTGGAAGTCCAAACCATGCACATGGATGTATCAAAAAATCATCCTGTATGCAAGTACAAGGTTCATGCACATACACTCAAAAATCAAATGTTTATTAATTTTAAAAGGGCATTTTAATTATGAAGGTTCAGTGTTTGAACTCATCTACTTTTGAATGTAAATTTATGAACCACTTTTTCCACTTGTTAACTCTCTGCCCTTGTCCCATTATCTAACTACTAGAAACAGTCATTAACAGGACAGAAAAAAAGTTTATTTCTCTAATTTTAGACATTTATTCTTTTTCTAATCAATTGACATGACATTATGTCTGTTACTTTTTCTAGTGCTTAAATATAGCACAAAAAAAGTCTTAAAAGCATAACTGATTAAAAAGAAATATTGTTTTGCAATGAAGTTTTTAAAAGGCATTTGAGATAAAATCTCATTCTATTTTGTTTAAGAATAGTTTCTAATGGTCTAGGATTTGAAAGTTTAAAAAAGCAATGCAAATAAATAAATATTGCATAAATCTTTATTTATTGCATATCTCTCTAAAGTAGTCTTGAGAATACTGATTTTTGATTATAGATATTGTCACTCAAAATGCTTAAGCATAGCATACCTTGGCTAGAGCAACCAAAGCCTTTTGAAAGTCTCCAGATGTGTCAGAGATGATGTCTTGTGTCAGATCTCTCTTCAGCACTGCAATCAAACAGTTTGTTTTGAAGTTATCAACTAAGGTGACTACATAATCTTTAAAGGTCCCATCAAACCACTCTATGATCTTTTTCAGTGTTTTCTTAATTTCTCACTTAAAAATGCCCACTAGAAATATGGTTTTCTTTTCATTGGGTTTCAAGTAAAGGAGTTTATTTGTAACATATCCTTTAAATCCTGAGATGTGCTTGAAATTGGAGGTTAAACCTAAAATGTGCTGAGAAATGTCATTCGCTAAGGTCTTGTGGGTAGCATTGTCTCAGGTTTCTGCTTGTAAAAAAAGCTCAAAACAAGGTTTGTAAAATATGCAAACCTTGTTTTGAGCCCTTTTTCTTTTTCATTCTAACTTCTGGCTGCTCTTATCAGTACTGAACTCAAACACAAAACTCTCCCAAAAAATCAAGCTTTTAATATAGGCATCTAAGAAGAAATGTCATGGTAAAAGTTCTCATTATCTCAGAAAATCAGATTTAATTAGACAATACAGTAAACTCAACATATAAGAGAGACATCACATTACATTGTAGTAATTTCTTCAAGTAATTTCCCCCTGCACTTCACTGGTTGTTCCTACTGCTAACACATCTGTGTTGCTGACTCAGTAAGATTTTTTTTTTCCAAGCCTATGCTTTTATCTTAAAATGTCAGCCAAGGTTTAGTTACAGGGGAAGAAAAGCAGCTTGTCTTTCCATGCATCCAAGAAAACATCTGAATGTGTTACTCATTCCATGAGACACCCACAATCCCAGCAGTGGTGATGTATTTTTTCCTTCACTATTGGGATCGACATAGTTCAGCAGAAGCCACCCTGATCTCCCTCACAGCAGGCCTGTAAAATTTTTGTGAAGCTTCATTTGCCTCCTATTTTGTTCTCAGTTCCTCATACTAAGAGAGGTTGTGAATCCAATGTGTCTGCTATAGGGTCATACAATGGTATAACTTCTTTCTTGCTTCTTAATACTTCTTTCTTGCTCTGAATTACCTTCCTTGTAGTATCTGCTGGCTTCTCTGATCTCTTGGTTGTTTCTTGAGGCCAGAATCTCAATTAAGGTATCTTCATCAGTTCCAAGTCCCTGATAAAAGTGATTGAAGTTTCAGAGATGTTATTCAATAGAACAAACTTAAAATTTGTAACAGAAATAAGATGAAAATCATTGGCTTGGTTTTGAAGACACCACATGGAATAAGAAATAAAAATTAAAAATGTTTTGCTTCCATATTATGTAATTTCAGCTCATTTGGAATTTAATTTTTATCACATTCAATACACTGTGCCAAAAAGAAGTGCTAAAAGGATCAAACAGTGCATATAAAATATAAGAATGTAAAATCTATGAAGAGAAAATACCTCCTTCCCTTTTTTCTTTCTCCTATGTAAACATTATTTTAAGTGCTATGGCTCCCATTAGCAACCAGTTTTCAGAAGGCAAGAAAGAGTTCATTCCCTCAAAAGAATCTCCTCCAACTCTGAAATTCAGCAGGGATTACTGAGTCTTGTTCTCATAAACTGAGCTGCCAACACAAATTTATTTAACAAAATGAAGTTAAAATAAAGATAATTCACAAGCTTTGAAATCTATGTCCAATGTTATTTACGGGCCTTGTTAAGTACAGATGCTCTCTAGGAAAGTTTTTCTCTGAAGATTTTGCCTTACCTTCATAGAGGCTCTTAATTCTTCAGCATCAAATTGAGCTGGAGTTTTCAGCAAAGCCACAACAACATCTTCTAGATGGCCTTTCAGAACTTTTTTCAAGGCCTCTTCTAGACTCTGTTTCAGGAAGAATAAGAAACACACCAAGTTAAATGAATGGCGGAAGTGTAGCTGCTGTTCAGTTGCAGTCCAAAAACTAGCCTGACTTTTGATCAATCTAAGTCTACATCATTCCTATATCTAACAGAAAGAATTATGAAGCCCCTACTTCAATTTTCAGATTTGTCACATTTGACATTTTACATTAATTAAAGCATCAGGCAGGGTTTTTCAGTAAGTATTCTGGAGTGCTTTCACACATTGCAGTTCAGCTACATTGAAACACGTACAGCATCAGAAGAAGACTCTCCAAACAGGCTGCTTGTTCTTCCAGAGAAGATAATGTCATATTACTCTTACAATTATGGCCAAGTTGCTTATTTGTGTAACATTTGAACTCATTGCTTATTGCATGAAGTTTGAAGTGAACATATGTAATATCACCCTAAACAAGACCACAAGTTCTGAAGATAAAGGCTATATTCTAATTTGACCTAAATTTAAGTGGGGTGAAAAAAAAATTAAAGTCTGGTTTATTCTGCTGTCTATCCAAAAATGTTCTAAAATCACTAGAAGCCCCTCCCTATAGCAGCACTGGTAGACTTGTGGAAGAGTATTACGGTCCTACAACTCTCCTATCCTACTCAGTATTCTATCTTTGCTCATCTGTACCATTTAAGCCAGGAGAAACTTTGATAATCTGAGTGAAAATTAAGCTTGGTTTGATATACTTTACCTTTCCTTTAGCCTGCTGATAGGCAGCCTTGATCTGCTGTCGCTGAGCATTTGTTCTCTTAGTCAAGATGTCAATGATGGTGGCTTCATCCACACCTATAAAGAAACAAACAAAATTCCAACATATTGAAAATATATACATCATTAAGCCAGTTAAATTATTTTATCTGCTTTATTTAATATTTTGATTTCTTGACAAACTCAAATTCAACCAAAGGAAAAGTTGTTATTGTCTACAAACTCACAAGATTAGTTATGTAGCTAAGAAACCAAATAAATAGATCCATGTAGGACACAGAAATTTCATACAAAAAGTCTTAGAGTGTTCTGAGTCTAGATCTTCCACTAAACTGAAAAAAACCTAAAAAAACCCAAACAAACAGAAGCCCAGAACATTAAAAAGCAAATTAGATGGCATTCTCCTTTAATCTCAGTAAGTCAAACTGAAAAACCTTTGGAACCACAAAGCACCAAATGTCATTTTCATTAAAAGAGAAATATGTAACAGAAGCATACAATATATTATCAGCATAATCACTGCCTCTTGCAGGAATTCTGTAGAAATCAAGCCAAAAATAATTGTGTGGTATGTTGCAATATTATTTCCTTCCCTAGAAATTACATTTTTTCAACCCTTCCTTCAACATATTCAAGAACTTTAATACAGCACTAATGTCTGAAATCATAATACAACGTCAGGCTATCAAAGAGTTGAGATTCTTCACCAAGTGGCATAATTTAATGTATTGCCAAGCTTTTAAAAGTAGAGGCACCTCTCCCACTTGCCACTGCCTCTTGGTCCCATATTTTGTTCAGCGCTATTCTCAAATCTTTCTAAGGAAGAGTCCTAATGTAGTAAGTTAAGTATTTCCTCCTCTTACCTTTTACAGTAATAGCTCTGTCCAAAGCAACAACATCAGCTGATGGATCAAAATTTGGGTATGTCTGTACTCCACGAATACCCTTTGAGCTCTTCTGCAGAGGGAAAATAAAAAGTAAAATTTAAAACAGAAACAAGAAAAAAATTGCTCTTACCAAAGAATATTTTTGTACAGAAGCAGTTTTGAATGCCCAAATAAACTACGCATTTGGGATTGCCTTTTATCATCAGGGAACATACAGCTTTGTAGCTACAGGTAATTGAACAGGTTCAATAATGGACATGCATTGGATCTATTCTTTCACAGTTCTCATATTAAACAAAAAAGTACTTCATCAATTGGTTTAGGTACCTGAACACCTATTTCTTAGTGTGTTTGAGTGTATAGGAAAATAATTAACTGTCATAATTAGGAAATTATGCTCAAATTTTAAAGGCTCTAAACACAAATTCTACAGGCACTTCCAGTAAAGTGTTATTTTCTTTGCTCAACTTATGCAAACTGACTGTGTTATCACATTACAGGTGTCCTCAGATTCAAATCTAAGCTTTCAAACATTTCTTGCATTCAAGATCTTGGGGAAGCATTCAAGCCCAACCCTACAAGGAAGTGGAGGCCTCTTGCCCAGCTTCTTTGAAACTTTAGACATAAGCCATAGTCTTTGCAAAGCATTATCCACTAGCTGATTTTGGTCGATCTGCTCCTAGATGGGCACTCCCTAGTCAATGTCTGAAGATCTCTGGGAACTGTACAACAGATCATTTGGCTTGTCCTATGTCAGCAACATGACACATCAAATTACAGGTAGGACTAACAGCACTAAATAACTCACACAGCACTCACCTCAACAGCACTAAATAACTGATTCTAGTCTACTACTATTACAGAATTATAAAATGCTCCAAGATTTTTGGATGAAAGATTTATAAAAATTCCCGTTGTTGTGATATGTGGTGAGGTTTCTTATTAGAAGACACCACTAGTTTAGCTAGATGATTCACAATCTCCAATAGTCTTTCTCTTGTTTCCAAAACTAGTATTTCAAGTTTCTTAATCTTTTGTCATTAAAATAAAATACCCCAAAAGAAAGGGCAAGGTTTTATGAGTACATATTTTACATACAACAGTTCGTATTGAATATTGTACACTTCTAAAATCTGATAATTAAATGTTCATCTCCTTAAACAATTGTCTCACTAGGAGTTATAAGAGAGCAGACAGTCTGCATAATTAAATCTCTAGCATAGAGATTTAATTCTTAAATCTCATACTTAAATCTGTGCATCTTAAGTCTCCAGCATACTTTTCAAGAGATCATTGTGTCTTGTGTGCTAAGTCAACAAAGGAGTGGGACTGTCTCACTGCCTGTTTCTCAATCTTGCAGGCTAACCTTTGTATGCTGGTTTCCATGCCAAACTTATCTACCAGCAATACAAAAGTCTCTGTAACCACTGTAGCCACAAATGTCTCAGGACCCTGGGAATGGAAGTGGAATAGGACGGTGGAGGCAAAGGTTTGTGCACAAAATGTTGTGGAGCCAAAATTACAAAATCTACAAGGGCCTAGAGCAGAAAACTTTTGTTTACTGAAATTTACCCTAGAAAATTTTGTTTTCAAATTGTCAGGTTTTTTGGGAACTTGTGTGATTTCACAACATACTGCTTTAACTTTGCTTTCATTTCAGAATCTCCACCTCATTATTACAAAGATTCGCCATATCATCCTAGCACAGTAACTCTTGACTCCTCACAACCTATCCCTCCCTTCTAATGTATAACCATACTCATTGAGGTTTTTTATTTCGTGCTGTGGCTTGTTCTACCATGAGCATGACATATGATATGAAAGCTAGGATAAATACTAGTGACTTTACTTCCTCCTTTACATTCCTGGGTTCCAACTCATGGCTTCCTAGACCTCAGCCAAAGAGTCCCTGGTTTTTTGACACGTTCATACATGTTTACACAACTCAGCATCAGATTAGTACATTAAAGAGGCTGATCTGAGTCAGTCAGTGACTGGGAAATACAGTTTAATCACACTAACTAGCTCTGCGGAGGAATTGATAACTGGACTAATAGAGGCAAATAAGAGCAATTTTTCATCTTGTAGCAAACTTCCTATGTTATATGGTTACCTTAGATTATACACTGCAATAAAATTAGGTTCTGGTTCTAATCTGCTAGAGTTTTGCCATTGTTTTCCCTCCATTTGCATGTATGAAAGATGACGTTTGGATGTCTTTAAACCACTTGTAAGACTACAAGAAAATAAACATGGGGCTCTCAAAAGTTGATAATACTTACAATACATTCCTGCTCCTGGTTGTCAATGAACCATGCCTGCTTCAGAAATTCTGATACCATAGCCATGTTGACAGAGTTTCTGGGAAGAGATGCATCAAGTTACAAACAATTTTGCATCATTTTCAGCACCAGTGCAACTCAAGATTTCCCACCTTTAAAATCACTTCTCTAGCACAATGATATGTCATGGTTAATGTCCCACATGGTAACTGGCCTGTGCTATCAGAGGCAGGTAACGTTGATGTTTCATGAGGGATGTGATGCTCCACAGCTGCTGGCTCACCCCTACACTCCTAGCTACTCTCAGAAGTTTCAGATAAGAACAGCAGTAGTACTATGTATGTGCTTATAGCAATACATTAGCATTAGCACTTACTTACAAAGGGAAGTTACTAGAAACCAATTGGTTAATCTATCATCTATGCCCATTTAGTTTGATCATTTTGAAATTCACTGGTAAACAAGGATTCTTGTCTCATCATTTACTGATGTTGGAGTTCTTGTTAATATACTTTCATGTAATTTCACTTACTAGACATTTTCTAAGGAAGATGAGTAAATCTGGATAGTTTTATATACATTGCTTTTTCTTACATATTTTCTACAATTTCTACATAATAATAATAAACCATTACCAATTGAAGAAGGGGAAATAAAAATAAGTTTTGCTTTTTACCACTCAGAAAGTCCACCCAGCTTTCCCAAAAGTCACTATGCAGAAAAGGAAAAAATGAGAGGTGATGTAACATCAACTACTCAAAAATAATGAATAGGCTGCTTC
Source organism: Pheucticus melanocephalus (assembly GCA_013398405.1). NCBI lineage: Eukaryota > Metazoa > Chordata > Aves > Passeriformes > Cardinalidae > Pheucticus > Pheucticus melanocephalus. The sequence goes on along the minus strand of VZSJ01000531.1, from coordinate 111,532 downwards.
ATAACAACTTCTGTTGCTGGTGTGGAGAATTTTCTGTTTGTTAACTGAAATAGTGAGGAAATAGAAAGAAGAAATAAATGGTTTATCAAATATAGTTATTCAAACTGGATTTTTTTTTAAAAACACTCTTCGTCAGCAAGCTCTAGGGAAGACTTGGTTTTTAAGCATATATGTAAGCAATAACTAGAGATAGTGTTGCTGAGTAAACAAGATTGATTTTGAAACTGGTGTTTAAAGACAAAATTCTGTTTGCATTCTTGGAGTACAGATCATATACACAATTATAAAAAATTATGTTAGTTATGCTGCTAACACATCCCCTCTGTCCTGTAGGAAGGACAGACACCAGCCTTCTGACATGTATCAAGTTGAGGACCAGGGAGTGTAGCTGCAGCCCAGCTCTTTCTTTCCTTCACAGCAAAACTGTAAAGCTTGCTTCTGCACTCAGCAGCCAAAAAAGTGACAAATACCTCACACAGCCTGCCTGCAGCTCTCTCCAAGGTAAGAGCCAGCCATATTCTCTCTTCCGCAAAAAACTCTTGCTTTTGTTTCCTTCCCTCAGGAAGGAATTTAGCCTGTGCTGCCAGAAAAGCTGAAGCCGATTTAAAATCTGTATTTGTATGTTATTTACAGTAGGTCTCAACTGGGTAAATAATGGACAGAATATTCAGTCAGATTTAAGGATCAACTTTTATGACCTGCTATTTATTCAGGATCAGAAAAGCATGCTCACATCATAGTTGCAACCTGCACTTTTCTCAAGCTGTCAGAGTGATTTCTGCACCCTTCTACAGACCGAAGTTAGTAGGGGCAGATGAAGCAGTATGAAGCTCAAAATTCTGCTGCATTTTGTAACAGCACACATGGAGGCCATATGCAGGGGATGGAAACACTTCAAGTCTCCATGCTGGGTACACTGAGTCATCAAGGCTGGCATGTCCTGGTGTGTCCGCTGACTGTTTCACAGAGCAGAGAACCACTCCAAACTATGCAACAAGATTCAGTCTTGCAGCACCAGATCTGAGAAGAAGTGTGTTTTGCCTGATAAAGTAACTCTATTCAGAGAGAGTGAGCTTCAGGAAGCACATCCCTTTCTTCTACATATTCCCGCATCTACCTGTGACACCAAGCTCTAAAGGTTTCCATACCTCTGGGGCTTGCTGGAGCAGAGGGCTACTAGACTACACTAAATTGCATTTGTTAAGCCTCCAAAACTTCATGTCTTTTCTGGCTTAAATGATACAGTAAGAAAAAGAAGTCTGTGCCTTAAAAACCTTTAAAAGTTTTTTTTTTTTCTTTTGAAATAAAGACACTGGCATGCAGATCCATCTATTCCCATCTAGTAGAGAAATAATGCAATTTTAATATAAGTCAAAGTAGCCAACAGCCCTTGGGGGAGGCTGAAGACGTTAATTTGCTTGAATTAGCTTCACAAGGTAAGAAACCAACTTAATATAAAAACTCTTCTTCTGCTCTGGAAGAAACTACAGCTGATAAGAAAAAAAGAAGGCTGGAATCTAGGAAGACAGCCAGCCCTCTGATGGAGACAAGGTCTTGCCCAGTATTTTGTTCTGCCACTCTAAAAGGCAAAGAGATCATGTAAACAATATGTGCATTCAGGAAGGATACATTCAATCCAAATACCACTTTAATGTGGTATTAAAAGGACTGAAGCAACTGATTCCTAGTTGGAATGATCAGCATCGCAATGGGACTGAAAAATCAGACAGACGTCCAGACTGAAAGCCCTAACTGTTGTTTCACAAAAATCACAAAATTCACAATTGCTTTCTGTCTGGCTCTTAATCCCCTGAAGATGCACTCTTTAAACAGGACCAAAAACTATTTTTCAGATTTTGAGAAGTTACTTTATCAAAAATATTTGAAGATTAGATTTACATTTTTACACAACTAGATTTTTACACTACAGTCTGTGTCAAATGTCAGCACTTATCTATGCTTATTTAACCACATCATGAAGCATGTCAGATGCCTGGTTACTTTCAAAGACTCAATACCAGGATCTTGATGTACAGTCATGTCACCCAGTAAGAAAAATAGGCAGGAAATCTAATATAGTAATTTACTTTGCAGTGGAAAGTCTGCTGAATATGGAAACACCAGAGAGAAAAACAGCCTCCTTGTAAAATTCTATGGAAAGATTTAACAGGAAGAATTCCAGATGATACAGCTTCTACATGGCTTTGCCAAGTTCTTAGAAAAGTAGGATTTTTCTCTAATGTTTCTAAAACATTGGTTTGATTTCTAAAATTTTATTTGTATTTTGATTTCTAAGAGATTTGATTGTCATCACTTTCACGAACAACGACTCCTCTACAGTCATAATGCAGCAAACTGTTGTTAAAGTATCAACAGCTGTTTCTATTTTTCAAGTTCACATACACAGCACAGTAATTTTCTAGGAACTGGTTTTACTACAGAGTTCTACAGCAGCCTATTAAAAAGGCAAAGAGAAAGCATATTAAATGGTCTACTCCAAATAAGTTTGCTTTTGACGATTTAACTGTTTTTTATTCCCTTTATTTAATTGCATTAAATAAAAGCAATAATTGCCCAAGCCCTTGTGTAAAATGTTTCAGAATGGAAAGAATTTCTCCTGCCTGCACCCATCTTTTTCCCTGACAACAAGTCCAACCCACAGAAAGTTTGCACCAGGTCACTTGACAAATTGAGCATACAGCTCCTAAAGTGCTGTGTCTACCAGGAGCAATAATGACTACAAAATCCTACCTTCCTCCTCACGAGCACTGCCTTGCAGGGCTGCACAGTCCGGAGCAAAGGAGCAGAGGGCTCTCAAAGCTTTTGTAGCCTGCGCAGGAAACTCCACCCAGCAACCAGTGTTTCCACAGCCCTAGTAATCATCTGCAGCAGCTATATCTGGGTGCCACCCAAAGTCGAGGAACATTAGGAAAAAAAAAAAAGTCATTGCGAAACTATGTGCTGGCAAAAGAATGAGCAGATTTCAGAAGGGAAAAGACAACAAATGAGCAAGTCAGGGTAGCTCTTCTCTCCTGCCCTAGCCACATACCGAGTTTTAATAAATTGCCATAAATCTTTTGGGATCACACGATTAAATATTAAAAAAACAAAATCTGAGTAATTCTCTTCACATTTAAATATCTGATATAATTTCAAAAGTGAACCTATTAAGATATATCTTCGCTCAGTGAAACTTTGATAGAAGAAACAGTGAAGAGTCAAGGCAGCATCCTCACTTAAATGAGATCCAGTGGCTATCAGCTCTGCAGCTTTTGCCCATGGGTCCATGGCAGAAATAACCCAGGAATAAGCCATGTCTAGCATTTAATGTAAATAACTTTTTCTTTTCTTGAAAAGAACCTCATGGAAAAAGGCAGACCTAATATAAGGGCAATAATTGGCACCTACATAATTAGAAAGAGGTTGAAACAATCAGATTAATCTCTGAAGTACTAAGTGAGAGTGATTTGCCAAGATGAGAGTATATCTGCTAGAAGTGGTTTTCTGCAAGCACTTCCTTGCCAAACCAGCACAGCACAACATTATCACTAACATCTCAGATTGGCCTGGAGTGTGATGCCCAGTGAAGAAATACCTGTTGCTGAGCCAGAAGCATTTGCAATGGGCAGATAGGGCTCCCAACAGACTTTCATCCTCCTCCTGCTGACAGGCCGCAATGCACAGGTACCCCCAGTATGGCTGATCTGCCCCACATGAAGATACATGAAATGCAGTCTGCCCTTGAAACCCATGTCTAACAATTAATTACATGAGGAGGAAGAGGAACAGACTGATGGTAATTATTAGAGGAAATCCTCACAAATTTCTCAAAGGTAAAATAACGCACATGGATGTTCCAGCATAACTTAATCTTTCTCTGTACACCCAAATGTATGCTGCTCAGAGTAATCTCAAACTCACCGCATTCAAGGAGGTCCCCATCCCAGCAGCCTAAGGAGAGTCTCCAGGAGTGCTAAGTACACAGCAGCCAGTCCACTCCAGCCCCAGGATCTGCCCTCAGCATGGGCCTCAGCCCTCATTCCCCACTTGGATCACTGCTCTGCTGCCTTACAGAAGGCTGGGACTGAAAGTGGGACCCAGCCTATGGACTGATGGCCTGTCACATTCCCAACCCCAGAGAGGTGCCAGATGCCTGGAGCTGGGGCTGCCTACCCCAGGTCTTCTGCTCCTCCTGGGGTGATGGGAAAGGATCGGCTGCCAGGCACTGCCTGCTGACCCCCATGGGAACACTTCTGGCCCCCAGGGAGTTCCCAGCCGCCCTGATTCTCTGAGAGCATTTTTCTCCTATGCTTTGTTATTTCCCTTCCCCCTGTGCATTTAATATGTCATTTCACAAAAGTATTCTAGATGTTTTCAGTAAACTGAATAATTGAAGGGGCCTACCAGCTGAAAATGATAGTGAGCAGGCTGTCAGGTGTATGTTGATTTGTTTATTTAATTATGATATGTGATGTACAGATTACTCTAGCCCACCCAAATTCCATATCAGAACGACACTAGCAGTCTTATTTCACTTGGCTCATGTGCTGGCCAGAATCTCTGTTATTACTCTTTTTCTGGGACTGTTTCCCCTGTCTATTAATGAGCACAGCTAAAGGTAGGAATCAGCGTACTAGAAGTGCATAGTAAGACACTCCTCAGTGTTGACTCATTTTTCTAATATGGTTTTTCCACAATCAGATTGCTACCCCATTTTTATAATAGTATTTTTAATACTATTTTCTAATTTAGTTCTTCTGGTTTTTGGGCTTTTTTAAAAATCTAATTCTATTATCTTTCAGGCCCATGTTTCCACCTTCAGAGTGATATGACAAGAAGGTACAATGACTTGTGCTGCTAGTCATTGAATAAGCTGTTTGCACTTGCTTTTCCTTCTTAATGGGTGGACAGAACCTGATTGATTCAATGTCTTCCTGGAGCTCAACTGAGTCACCACCTGCACTAGAGTGCTCTATTGTAAAAAATGCTGCCACTTAAAAAAATGCAGTTTTGCATTTGGATTGAGCTCTTAACAATTGTCTATTGTTAAGTTTTTAACTGTTGCTCCATCATTTGTTTCATAAAGCTATCACAGTTTGCATATTGTTTATTGTTGGGTTGTCATTATCTATTCAGAAGTGGCAAAGCATGCAGCCACTGTTGTAGATGTTCAAATGTCTCAAAAGTGACAAAAATAAGTATATTTCTTAAGAGAACTCAATGCATGGAATGCAATTGAGAGAAACAGAAATGTTCAGTGAAAATAGAAAAGAAAAATGGTCACTTGGCCATGCCAAATATTTCTCTTAAGGGTAGTGATGACTCAGCTCAGTTGGGAAGATGGGATTTCCCCAAGAAATCCATCCTACACAAAATGATAGGAAAATGCGTCAGGAATTTGCATGGAGTTTGACAGCAAGAGCAGCAGCCCTTATATCTATTTCAGAGGCTGCTAGCAACCTGCTGTAACTCTGTGTTTATTCCACTCAAGGTGCCTTAAAGAAGAGTTAAGGCAGGAGAAATTTAGGAAATGATGATTCTACCTACACAAAACCAAAGACCACATTTTACAAATGACCTTCAGACTGCCTATGAGATAAACTTTAAGAGAAAATTGATGCTCACAAATTGCGTTATTATGAAATAACCTTATCCTTAGGGAGCTACTGACATAGAACAGAGCTCTGACTGTTTCATGCCATGACAGCCATCCATTTTGAACCATCTGATAGCAATCCAGAGCCAATTGGAATCAGCCTCTCTGATCTTCTGCACCTTGAAACTTCATTTATCCTCAGTAGCTTTTATCCACTTCCTAAAAAACTGAGGAGGAACACATAACTCCATTTCCTTAGGCACCCAGGACCTGCAGTGTAGCACCTGTACTCAGGCTGCAGGCAACAGAGACATTAATATCCAAGATACAGATCTAAGAGTATGTATGACTTACAGCAGGCCTACTGAAGGCAGTAATACTCTCAAGAAGACATTTCAGAGGTAATGCAGTGTTTTTACTACATATTTACCAATTTCTGTACAAATCCTATTTCAGGAAGTGTGTCTCAGTTACATTATTCAGAAAAAATACCTTTCCTGCATATTGAGGGAAAGGGCCTCCTCAGACCTTAATCTCTTCCTTTGACATACACAAGAGGTAAAATACCAAATTCATTGAGAACAGCTACATTATCTATTCATTTGCACCTGATCTCCATGGTTCTATTGAGGTCCATCTAGGGTCCATCCTAGGTTGTGTTTATGTGTATCCCTGTGATGCTACATTATGGGCTGGATGGATTAAAATCTAGACATACAATTTCTTTTTTAGCTTCATGCTTAAACCAGAAAAAAAATTCATTAGACACAATAGGACATTCAAAACTGTGTAATATCCCTTATGGATTCTCTGTTAAAGGTTTTATTTTTATTGTATTTCCCATTCAGATCATGTTTCAGTTCTGAACCTCTTTGTAAGCTTGTAAATAGCGAAGAGATTGGGCAACATGCATTTGTTGATACTGATGCAAAACAAATCATAAATATTTTTGAGGAATCTTCTAATAAGGATTCATTTTATTTACACTGCATTAAATATTTAACACCTCTGTTTTTTAACATGGATTTGCATTTTATTACTGCCTCATGAAATACTGAATTAGCAATAATTCTCAGGCAGCAGGAATTCCATGATTTAATCAAATATACATCTGCTTCTACAATCAGCTTTAATACTACTGCTGCCTTATTTGCAGTAAATACATTTCTGCAGTTCCATAAATTTTTAGAAGTGTAATGGGATTTTCTGAGTCTCATGGTTTAACAAGGCTTGGCTATCCAGAAGACACAAAATGTTAATGAGCAGCCCCCTGCACAGAGAAATAAAAATAGCCCATCCTCTCACAGAAACAAGCAGAGTAGCCACATGAGAAATCCTGTCAAGGTAACATAATTTTGGAGATTAGAAATCCCATTCAGTTTAAATGAACTCAAGTTCAGAGAAACACTTCCAGAAACTTTTCAATGTCTCAGACTGCCTTCCAGACAAAAACCCCTATAATGCCAAAGTAATTTAGATGAGGAGCATGTAGATCTTCTAGGAAGCCTCTAGGAAGAAAATGTTGGAAGTATTTGTTACATGTCTTCATCCAAATCACAGTAGAGCAAAACAGACCTGTTTGATGATGAAGTTGTTACAAAAATAGTAAATTACAGTGGAAGGTAAAACTCAGTGCACATTCAGGGGAAAGTGCTAAGGGGACAAGAAAAAGTGGGAATGCATAATCTTTTCACAGTCCTATGCAGTCCTATGCTAATCAGAGGCTGTAAATAATAACAGAAGAGTCATTCAGGTCAAGGGAACACAAGTGAATTTAAACAATTGTACTGTGCATAAAAACTGTGGAAATGTCAATGTCCTTAATGGATAAAACATCCAAACATCCTCCCCAACAAAAAACCAAACCAAAACAAGAGAGTTGGTGGTATGTCACAACTGATCTGAGGAAGAAGGGAACTGGGCCATCTCTTCTAGGGAAACCACACAGCAGGATGAGCAGTCCTCCGATTTACAAGAGACTGAACCCTGCTGCACAATTAAGTTTTTGTAACTTCAAAGAAAAAAGAGACAACACTAATTAACAAAAAATTAATCAGCAGATGAACACCTGTGGTACTGCAATTTGCAAGTTAAATTTAGCCATCTGGGATTTCCCAGTTTATTTGGAATTCTGAAATTGATCCCTTGAAGTAGCTTTACATCTACTGTCATTTCTTGTGCCACTTTTTCTTTTAAAGAAAATTAATATTATAAATATTTATAAATATGCCCTTAGCAAACTGTGCTCCTTTGATTGCTGCTGAAATACATACCAATGAGTGGATCTATTGACAAAAAATGTCCAGGTTAAAACAATAAAACATATCTCATTCCCTATCTACAGTGAGGAGCTAGTGTCATGCTCTGAATCTTCAGAATCATTTCAGTCAAGGTCATAGTTGTTGTGAGTGGCACAGCCCTGACTTGGGGCTACAATGAAGAAACAAGAATTCACTACTATGAAGAAACAAGCATTACATAATAAGTGCATAATAGTAAATCATGCTTTGCTCATTGTGTACATTGAAGGTGGGGTAAGACTGTCATAAAAAACCTGAGGAGACTATACATTCCATTCACTCTTGTAACATCTTGTTCCCAGAATATTGAGGGTGGTTTGTGTTTAGAAGTTTTTGGAGACTGCTTGACTGTTACTATTTCACTCAGCAGCTTACCTGCCAAAATTAGGAGACAGAACTAATTCACAGTTAGTCAGTGATTGCAAAACTGGTTTACTTCCGTGGAACATCATAACAGTTTAAGCTCAGACAAAATAAAAATCTTCATGTACCTTTCCCTCAAATTTACACAAAACCAAAATGTTGCTAGTGAAAAATCTAAACTGCAGTATCTCATTTGAAAAATTAGCTTTTCTTTGCTCTTCTATTTTATGCATGGTTTTTTTTCCTCAATTTAAATATAAGTTTATTGTTGACTTTACACAAAATATGATTTGTATCCAGGAGATTTCCTTCAAAGTCCTACATTGTGATGTTGAACAAGAATTCGCTATTGTGTTTCCAGGTAAAACCCCTGTTTTAAAAACTCCTGTTCTTTTGTTTCAGTTTTACTCTAGACTGGATTGCCTCAAACTGCTGGGGAAGAAATACCACTAGGGCACAATGGTGCAAGTCACAGTTATTGAAGGGAAATCTTAAAGAGTTTAAGCTTGCTTCTGTATCAGAGAGAACAAGGTTCAAGGCATGTTTGTATTTGTTGTAATTTGTTCCATCATAGAACTGCCTAAAGGTACATAATTCAGAGTTTGATTTGCATTTGATTTTCCTCAAAGGAGAAAGATGCAGATGCAACATTTCAAATGTAGCCCAGTTCTATACAAGTGCAAATTATTAATCCCTGGAGTTGCTATAAGTTTCTTAAGGTAATCAAAGTCATTGGGAGTATACAAAGAGGAACATGAAAATCCTAGCCATAGAAATTTAATTTCACATAATTACGCATGAACTATCATGGATAACAAAATGTGAGACAAGAGTGGAGTAGTGAGTCCCATGATACTAATTTAAGAAAAATACATACAGTGTAATTGTAAAAATACAGGACGTTTTGAAGGGTGTTTTAAGTAAAAGTGTAAAGGTTTGTGAGGTGAAGATTTTTCTTAAAGTAAAATTAGCAAGAATACCAGCCAAAACAAACATACCAAAAGGAGTGATCTCAAGATATCTGTGGCACTACCAATCTGTTTTATTGTGTTTATTTAATAGCTAGCACTGTCACATTCTAGTTCTAGAATGGGACTACTACACAGCCCTCAAAGATTAAACAAAGCAAGAAACATCACAGTGAAAATTAAAAATCTAAGTAGAAACCTATAATACCTTATTTATATACAAGTGGGAGTCTGTTAGTGGATTTGTACAGAGGTTCACAAAAAAGCTATTTCCTGTAAACTCACAGCGAAACTGCTTGCTGAGTTAGTGATACCAAAAGCCTTTCTTTTGTACTTTAATCAAAAGGCAAGTTCCTGGGTTTAGTCCTTTTTGTCATAAGGGTGGGGTACACAACAATAGCAGGGAGATAGAAATCCTGAGCCATTGATCTCACCTGCCTAGGCCTGCAGATTTTTTTTTTTTTTTTTTTTTTTTTGCAACTGCTAAGTAGTACTTGCTTCTCCCTATTTCTGCTGCTGTTTTGTTTGTATTTATCTAGGAATATATCAGAAGTTTTTTGCCTGGAGTTATTCCAAGAGAGCAGCATATTTGGCTTACAGTTCAAAATAACCTGCCTGTCTCAGCTGAGGCCAGTCACAGCATAATGACATAGGAAATGATAAAAGTGGGGGCTTGCATTACATTTAATTAGCAGAGAAGAGAAATGGAAATACACTTCCTTGAAAAAATTGTAAAAAGCTGGGAAAACTTTGTTCTAGTGTAGTAACAGCTTCATCTAGACTGATTTAATCACACAGTTCATATGAAATTAGACCTGAAATTTCTTGACCTGAAATTAGACCTGAAATTAGACCTGAAATTGTATAAAATATCCCTTGGAACTCTATCAATTTAACTACTCCTGGAAGTGTAGCAAGAGAATCACATTTCACATTCTTGCAGCCAAAAAAGTGTGGACATTTATAAATTTTTCTAGTGAAATCCTTCTCATCTTGTGGGTATTTGTGCTTTCAGCTACATAGAACCAATCTATATTTTTTTTACTTATAGTAAGTTTTAGTTTGCTGGCAAAACAGACATTGCCTGACACAAGAGTCAGTGAGAAGAAACCTCCGCGTCTATTTTACTTTCTGCAGGTATCTTGTTACCTAGTGAGGCTCTTGCATTTTTTGCAGGTTAAATATTTATGTACACCGTGTGGGAGGTTTTCAGAAAATACCAGAAGTTAACTCTCATCTCTCTGGAAACACTGAGAAACAGGCGGATAACCATGGATGAAGGTAATTATTTGGGACTTAGTGTGTATTTAGTAAAAACAAGAAATGTTTGTATTTTATGTTATGACACACAGGTATTGAGAGTGGAAGGGTGGAGTGAGGCTACTATTTCATCAAGTAAATTGAGTGCAAAGTGTAAAGAGGACAACCATCTGTTTTTCAGGGAAGTAAAAGAACTCACTCAAATGAAATACGTACTAAAAGAGCTAAGTCCTTTACATAGAAGGAAGATAAGCACAAAGGAATGACAATAGTTTTAAACACAGCTAATTATTTTTCAAAAGCTGACTTGCTAACCTAGGAAATATGTTTTTGAATGATAGGGATAATTTGGAAAGTTGTGTATGTGTCTTCATAAACTTTTAGAAAAGTGTGACAAATTAAGTAAAGTCACCATTCTAAGTAAAGTCACTGGAGGTTTTACAAATAGTTTGTGATTTTTTAGAAAAACAGGCCTGACTTTTCACAGTTCAACAAGTTATTGAGTATTTCAGACATGAAACTCATGTCGCTTCAGAAAATGCAATCTTACAAGATGAGCAAGAGAGATTGTACAGGGGAATCATCAAAAGGCTGATGAATGTGGCTTCTGGTGAAAGTCTGAAAAGTGGAATGATGGTAATAATGGAAGAATCTTTAGTTATTTCTCAGAGGACTGAGTTCAGAAATCTTTAAAAATTATCTATTTGATTGTAGGACAGGAAGCTGTGAACTTAAGGAAAGGGAGTTTCATTTGGAATTTAAACATAAACCATTTTCACCATAAGTGATTAAAAATGGGTTGAATAGGTCATAATTTATTTTTTACCATTATTTTATTTAGGACTTTTTTTTTTTTGCAAAAACTTAGACCTTTTCTCAAAGCCTTACATCCCTGCTGCTTATTTCTTCCCTGAAAGGTTAACTCTTGTTTGCTGAACAAAAATTACCTGCAAGGCAAATAAATTTTCCCAGAGGATTCTGCCTCAAAGAAGAGATGATGAGGTGACAACCATCAACAAATAAAAAAAATATTGCCGAAAGTTGCAGGTTTCCTCATAGCTTTTCCACAGAGATAACATGTATCCTAACCGTGACATTTTAAAATAGTCTTCAAATTGCACTTGTACTCTTAAAATAATTTTTGTTATGCAGATTACCTCCTACAAAAACTACTGTGATTGTTCATTTTTTTTTTCTGATACAAACCCCGATGTGGCCATATATGAGGTGTTGAAAAATGCAGGGTAGTTTGTCTTGCCCCACCTTAGAAAGCAGGGTGTTGAAAAGCAGTATAGGGAAACATGAGGAAGATTTACAGCTTTTTCTATGCAACCTGCAGATTCTGTCCATAAATTATGAGGGAACAGTCTTCTCTTACCTAATATTAGGCCTTCCCACACATATTTGTAGAAGTAGTTTTTCCTCAGATGTCAAACATAGCTCTTAAGCATTGTGTTTAAAATTTAAATGCAATAGTAAAGATTAACATTGAAGTGCCATGTCTGATTTAGAGATAAATAGCAACATTAGTGGGGCACTGAGATCTGTGTGTAGTCTCAGGCAGCTGACTAATGAATGAGCAGACTGGCAATACCATGGAATCAGGTCTAACCAACATGAAGGAGCAACTCTGTCTATCAGTAGATACACAAACAGACATCTTTTTCCAAGGAAAGTTAAATCTACATTCTTGCATTTTGTCCAGCATCTCTGTGACTTACAGTACAAAGGCATGCCTTTATTTTTATTTCCAAGATGAAGGATCAACAAAATACAGCAAGAAAAGCTTTGCTGTCTGTGGTAGCAAGCTGGAATTTTAACTCTTGATATGGATGTTTTGCCCCGTATTGGCAGCCTGGCAGGTCATAGCTGCCACATATTCTCTTCTTCTTGCTAATATACTATATGTACATATATATGTCCTGACTGTTAAACCTTCACACCAGAAGTGAAGAATAGCAAGTTAAACACGTTTGATTGTCAGCTCTGTTAGGCAATACAACTGGGCAAGGTTGTTACTTAAGGCAGCGTAACCTGAGAATGTTAGAGATAAAAATGTGGTTTGACCAGACAGAGTAAAAAGAAAATGTTTGCATAATACATTTCCATCTGGACAAGAACTGAGTTGTAGCTTGTAACAATGTAAACAAGCCTTTACTTGTAATACACGGTCCAAGTTCATTGCTAAATCACTTCCAGGGGATGAGATGGAGTTATAAAAGATATCCTGGTACAAATCTTCATATCAGTTGATACCAGTGTGATGTAGTACTAATGAGGAAGGAGTGGACTCCAGTGGCAATTGCTGTTGCTACATTTCTGTTTCTCTGCATGATTGCAGCAGGGATAAAAATGACAATTTCCCCTTTTTTGTAAGCCACAAAGGGTCTTGCTTGTCAGGACATTGGGAGACCAGTTACTCTCCATTTTCCACGTGATGGAGTAGGAAACGCTCTTTACATCTCTCTGCTCAAGTCCAGAAGCAATGGCCTTTTTCGCTCCACACTTTAAGGGCACTCCCACCACTCCTCTCTCACACTGCTGTTCTTTGTTTTGCATCAGAGCACAGAGGGTGGGACAGGCTCTGTTCAGTCTGCTGATGTTATTACAAGAAAGCCTAGTGCATGCATTTGCACCATGGGTAATGTTGAATAGCAGAGAGTTTGTGCATCAATAGTGCTGTAACAAGAAGCAAGGAAGGAGCTTGCTTTCAGACAGGCTCTCTACACAAAGTTATTAAAAGAGACTTTGTTTTACGTTGTGACAGAATGGTGTGTGGTTTAGGAGGGTCTTGGTGCAGGCACTGGGGATTACAATTCCTAAACCACAACACTGTCCAAAGGGATATCCCATACCATGCAATACTGTGTGCTGCAATAAAAGCTTAGCCTTAAGATTAAAAAAGGACTTTTTGAGTTACAGAATTTGTCTTTTAAGTAGTAATTTTATGTGATGGAGCCCTGCTTTCTTGTAGATGACTAAACATTGACTTCCCAATGGAAACTAGTGAATTAATTCCTTATGTTTTGCTTGCATGTATATCTGTGCTTTACCTATTAAACTCTCTTTAACTCAACCCATGATTTTTATCACTTTTATCCTTCTGATTCACTCACCCATCACTATGAGGGAGTGAGGAAGCGGCTGCATGGACCTGGGCTGCTAGACAGGCTTAAACCACAGCAGAAGCTGCTATCAAACTAGCAACATATTCTTGTGCTGCTTCTTTGGGTAGTACTACTAACTAAATTGATCAAGAAAACATTAAAAAAAAATTCAAACAGTGGTGATAGTGGAAAGGAAGGATTAGTTAAACCAGACTGACCTTTGTTGTACTGCATTTCTAAGCTGCATTTCTCAATCCCTCATATGAAAACATTCTGTCAGCTTCAGCAGCTATGTAGAACTTGAACTTGTCCATGGTGATATCAATAATAAAATTGCTATCATTATAATTCTTTTTGACCACTTTCAAGTGTAATTTTCAGGATTTTTCGGTGGGCACAAGCCAAGTTTTAAAGGTTTTAACACTTTTTGTGCAATGTTGGCTAGCAGTGGCAAGTCCCCTAGGCGGATAGTTGAAATTACTGCAATGACATATCTTCAGTTGCTGAACTTAAAGTCACCTACAGTTTCATTCCTATGCATGTCCTCTAATTGCTTACTAAAATGCCTGTCATTTGCATTTTATGTTCAGAATCCAGTATTCATTTTATTATTTTATTCCTGGCTGTTGTATAAACCTTGAAGAGCTAGAAAAACATGTTTCTCTATGAAACTTATGAGGTTGACAAGGTATTAAAAAAAAAAAGTCTTTTTGGTCGCAAATATCTTTGATTTCTTTAAAATTCATCAAGAGAACATTTTTTTTCTGGGGAAATAGAAATTGATCATAAAAAAGACATCAAATATCTTAGAGATACCCAGGGACAAAAGTTGGCCAAGAGTTATGCATTGAGGAGTGTGTTTGAGATGCACTTTTGGATGGAAGCTGCATGAGACTTGACAGGTTTTATTCAGGATAGATAGTGAATTTTGACTACTTTATTTCATGGGCCTCAATGTGTTTTACTAATTCAGCTAAATATGACAGTCAAACCAGGATTAAATTACCAAATCATGTTAGATTTCAAAAAGGACAGAAAGAAAGACCCAAAACTAAAGGTTTGCTCTGATCAATTTCTAAGAAAGTCACCCAGGTTTAATTAAACTGCTGACAGTTTGGAGTATTTTGATCTTAAATCCATTTTGGTGTGTGTATTACAGATCTGGTCTTGTTTCACAATTTTGATTTTAAGACTCTTTTTAAGACTCTTTAATGCCTTGTCTTGGCATTTTATTAAAAACAATTATGTTGCTTGTTTTTCAGAAGCATGTGTGCTAAGTGATGACCTTTCAGGCTGGCAAGTTAAAGATTCAGTACGAATTGATCCTAGAACTAAACCACAGACCACCACGCACTCCACTGTTCCTCTACCAGGCAGTGTTATTGATTACTCAGAGGAGGTACAGGAACATCCTTCATGTGTGATTGAAAGTGTGGTGGAAGACACACCTGAGGAGGGTAAGTAGTAGTGGTAGTGCCTCAGATGATTGAAATGAGATTGTACTTCACTGCTTTCCACAAAAGGTAGTGGTAGTATCTGTATTGTAGGGTCACAAAAGCAGAACTGCATAAACATTATAGCCCACATTGTTGTCAGTGCTGATATACCTTGAATACAGATAAAAGTCAGTATGGACTAAGTGGAAGGGTTCCTGTCATGATTCAGTTTATAGCTTTTGGACATGATTTTCAAGCTCCTCGTGTACTACAACAGATGCATAGTGGCTTTGTGCCTGTTAAAACAAAAGCCACCAGAGCAGGACTAGATTTTTTATATGGTCTACACCTGTAACTTCTAAAACAAAGTGTGCAATCTCTCTGAAAACTGTCCAAAAGTACAGTTGTAGTTATTCAGAAATAGTAATGTGGCTGCCTAGACTCTGCTGGATGCTTTCATTGTAGCTGTAATCTGAGAAGGGAGAGACCTCTGATTTGAGGAGCCTTACACTCCAAAAGGAATTAAACAGCAAGGAGCCATGGTACCCAGAGTGCCCTTTGGGAGCAGTCTGACTGGGGGCATTGGAAAGTGCAAAGAACTGTTACAGATGTTGAATCCCTGCCACTCCACAGAGTTCTGTGTGAGTTAACACACAAGTGGTGTGAAAAGGGATGGTCAGTAGCTTTGAGAGTCACATGCTCTGTGAAATGGTAAGGTAAACAGAAGACATACAGACTGATTTTAGCATTCATTAATTAACCAGTTGGAGTTTCCAATATTTTTCTTCCCAATGGTCTGTCTAAATTGAAGACAAACTTTGCAGTTGCAGCAGTACATGATATAGTAATGTATTTTGTAACTTAGAAATGAAATCTGGGTGTCTGATTAATCTTCATACTAAGGAGAATATAAACCCTATGTTCTTGGCCTGAAAGCATTGATGCATAAGTGGCTAATTTTGCCCAAAGTAGGATTACCTGAAGTGAAGGGCTGCTAAGAGTCTCCAAGATGGCAGAAAGAAAACAAAATGTGAACCAAAAGGATGCAGATGCAAGACATCAAGTCTTTTTTAAAAGTAGCTGTTCTATACAGATTTTGTGTCCTTCAATGACATTACTCTATCTGTAATCTAAAGCAATGAAAAGACTGAATTCAGAAAAAATAATAGCTTGAGCCAAGGGTACTCTTTTCAACATATATATTTTATGCATTTCATAAATCACCAAAATTGGATCTTGAAAAATAAGACTTTTATGCCTGTACCTGAACGGGACTGATGATCCACCTAGTAGCTGGACAGACTGTATTTTAGAATGGTGCATCCACTTACAGTTCAGCTAGTCAAAAAAACATGCAGAGACAGGTATTTGTTAGTATTAAATCATTGCAGTATGTAACTAGAATTGTGTTAGGAACTCAGGAAAGGTTTATATACATATATACATTTATATATCCCCTGTGCAAAAAATTTTTCAAATTCTGATAATTGTTTTGACCAACTCAGAGTCAGAGGACTTCTTTCAGACACTGTTTTCTCTTTCAATCAGAGCACTTGAAGGTGTTGTGGCTTAGTTTTGTCTCAGCAGGATTGTTGAATGCATCCAGAGCTCTCATAAATATACCTGTCAGACACACTTCATGTAAAGATGTAATACAGCCCCACCTCCTGACACACACACACACACACACATACAATCACATTTTCCAAGATATTGGGCAAAATCCAGTTTCTTTTGTAATTTTTCAAAATAACATTTTGAAAACGTTCCTACAGAATATGAGAAAGAAGTCCAGAATATAGGCTTTGCATTCAATATCTCTATTTTCAGGATCATGTGGAACCATTCAAGTCTCACACAAGTCCTCACACAAACTCCTTATGCTTCTGGTTTTCTCAATTACTTCCCAGTCTCTCACATCTATGTAACCCTTTAAATTACTTAAAACACTTTTTAGACAAAGAGAATCAGAGCAAGAATGTCAATGATTTTCACAATATTTTAGCACTTGAATTTTGTTAACAGATGGAGAGGGAAACTCATGGTTGCACAAGCTTGGAATTCATTTAAACAAGTGGTCATTTCTGAATTCCCTGATTGGATGGAGTGAAGACAGAACTCAAGAAAAAGGTATATTTACCAAGCAAGTATTATTCTTGCTTTCTGGAACAGATAATACTTAAAGAAAAAGAAGAGATTTTTTCCCTTGTATGTGAGCTCTGATTGAATTTACCTGTGTTACTTGGATTTTCAAATAAAATTCTTTAGCTTAGATATACCCAAGTCACTATTCTAAGTAATTACATCAGTAATTTTTAACTTAGACTCCTGATAGTTAATATTGATACTGGGTTGTGATACTTAAATTAATTTTCTGATAGAAAGTCAGCTCTGTATTAAGCCAGAGCAATCTGATTGGGGGGAAAAAAAAGTAATTTTATGTTCTTATTTCCCAAAAAGGAAAGATTAGAAAAGGAAGATTAGAAAAATAAAATTTGTATCATACTCTAATAAAAAGATATGTCTATCAAATAACTTGTTAAAGGTAGTTTCTCAGGACATAAGGTGTCCTCATAGTTGTGGTAAAAGCTAGTTTTCTTAAGAGGCAACATGTTTCTGCATGGGTTTTTAAACCAAATTTTTAATTTTTAGTTTTAATGACATACACATATGTAAGTAATGAATATCAGAGTCTTCAGGAACAAGTAATTGTCAAACATACGTTTGTATGGTGTCCCAAGACAAAAGCTGACAAGTCTGAGTTGCTGTATTTCTCCTCCCAGGGGCCTATTTTGTTATTAGAAAAAAACCCAAAAAATGGTAGTCAATGCCTTTAATAAAAAATGTTAAATGTAATATGTATATGTGAAGTTGCAGTGCATTTTAGTTGATAAGGTAAATTTTGTTTTACACCAGATCGATTTACCACATCTGGAGTTTGTTCTGCTGCTGATCACAAAGCAACTGAATTGGAGGAATGCACAACCAAAAAAGTGCCATACATTCCATACAGCTTAGCTACACTGCATATCATCAGGGTAAGAAAAAATTATAACATCCCCTTCCCTCAAAGAAAGTCCCCAATGATTGGAATAGTTTACAATATTTTAAGAATTGACAGTATAAGCAAGCATCTCTTTCCTTAGGATAAACTGGATGAATTGTCATAGTCACTGTCGTTGTATAAACTCAATTCACACAATCCTTTTGCCCAGCAGGTTGGTTTTTTGATTCCCATTTGGAAGCCTGCAGTTAAATTTTGAATATTGGTATAAAAATGCAAACACTAATATCAACGTGCCATCTTAACTTAGATCAGATTGTAAATTGCTTAAATGCCTTTTCCAGGTCGGTGTCTAAAGATGAAAACTCCCTTGTAACTGTGTTTGGAGGAAATCCTTGCCCTCTTATATATATTTTTCATCATTATTCTTCATTGCTGGAAGTGGTATGTGACTGGAAGTGTGAGGGTTTTTTCCTATTATAATATTTTTGGTGCCAGAAGCTAGAATAACTTCTGATTTTGTATTTAGATTTATTTAATTTATGGAACATCATATGTGTGCGTTCATCTGTACATAAAATAAAAACAAATGTACATATATCCTGGTTTAATGGTTTCCTTGCTTTATTTATTCCACTAGATATGGACTTGTATTCTTGGTCTTTTAGTATGAATCAAAAATGTTCAGTAGTGATTTCTTTTGTACAGACTACATACACACTGCTGAGCTAGCTGTAAGACACGAGTTAAATACCTGAAGCAAATTACTAAAATGACTCAGACCTCTGTGGGTGATGAGATCTGGAGCCCATCTGGAGCTTTTCAATCCTCTCAAAGAGGCTTTTCTTTGATTGTGTCTCTTTAAAATTTCTCAACTTCCAATGTAGTTTTTGTGGATGAGGTGTAAACGGGAGAGTATATTTCAAGACTGTATTGCTGCTTGGTTTCTTTTATGTCTTTTGAACTGTGACAGTGTCAGGTGGTTGAGATTCCTCACTCCCAAGCCAACTGCTTGTAAATATTAATAAATATTTAATCTGTCAGCCTAGATCCATGCTAACAACCTCAATTATTTTCAAATAATGCATCAGCCACAATAAATAATCTGAGATTTTATTATTTTTGTTTTGATTTGGCTGAGCTGCTCACTGTCCACAGAATCTGCATCATGTGAAGCTTAAATGAAGAACTGAAACCAGGGAAATCTCTAGAAAAGTTCTAGATTTTTATAATTTACATATGGTCCTGTTCATTACTGCTGTAATTGACTGAGCAATATCTGTTAATCTCATTCATGTGTCAGTGCAATTTGACATTGCACCTACTAGACAGCTATGTCAAATAAAGGTGGACAGCAGAAGCTGGGACAGGAGCTGATGGAATTTTCCTTTAGTGACTATTATGAATTGATTTAAAACCAAAATTAATTAAAGAGGAACCTGATGCAATTTAAAGCTTAAATGATTCACTTTCAAACATGAAAAAGCTCAATTTGTCCATCCTTGATGTATGCATCTGTATTTATTAGTCATTTAAACTGCCAGTGTAGTTAAAGTTATATCAATTTTGTAGAATTTCAAATTATTTTAATGAAATACAACATAAAATATTCTTTAACTGCTTTGCTTTTGTAACTCTTAAATGAGAAAATGCAGTCTTCCCCACTGATTGCCTTTTTTCCCCAGTTATAGACCTCATAATGCTATTCCTCTTTTTCAAGAACTTTAGAATTGTTATAATGACTATGTCTTCAATTTTCTATTTAGATCACAACATTAAAAAGGAAGAAGTGAAGGTACAATGTTAGGACCAAAAGAGAAATTCCATTTCAAGTTATTCACAGACTTTTATTCAATAGCATAACATATTTTCTGTTATTGAAGGCTGAAAGTTTTGACCTGTACTTCTACTGGGTACTTATCTCTGATTCATTGCAACTGGAGTTGGTAGTGCTCTGAGTTTATAATTTCCTTCTTCCTTCTGCTCTGAGTTTACAATTTCCTTCTTTCTCTACAGATTGTAAAAGACATGCAGCAAATGAAGAACAGACACATGAAGATTATAAGAAAACTAGATGATATGAGGAAAGAAAAGCAGGTAGTTATACTGGAGCATTAGAACTCTTGACCATTAACCAAAGTGAAACAGAGAGATAAAATCTCCTTCATTCACAATTAAATATCCATTCCTGTACCATTCTTTTTGTCTGTAAGTAATGCCAGTGTACCTTGAAGCATGTTTTATCTTCCAACTTTGTGAAGTCTGGTTTCAGTTTTTATTTGGCACAATGGCAGAGATTTTTGTAAAGTCTATCTGTTACTAAAATTTTCTCTTAGTAACACCTTCATGTCATGACTGGCACCATGGTTTCAAAGAAACATTTTCAACATTTGCATTTCTGTAGGCTGTGCCTCTCAAGAATAACTGCATTGTTAAGCCTGTGCCAGGCTGTATTGCCTTTATGGCTTTTTATTTTTCTGTGTGTATTTTTTGTCTACTTTTTACTCAGCTTGGCTTTAGCCTTGCGATATTTTTTCAGTGTAGTTTGTAGCATAACAGAATCTCTTCACCTGTAAACTCCATCAAGGTGACAATGAGGATCCAAAGGTGCCCTTCCTGTGACCTAAATTCCACAATACATCTCTATCCTTAGTGGAAGTATTTGTTTCTCTAAAAATATTTCTAAGATATTTTTAGAATATTTTAGAAAAATATTCTAAAAATAGAATATTTTTTCTATTTATATAGTGGAATAATTTCTGGAATTATTTTCATCAGTCAATAATTCTCCCAAAAAGATGCAATTACCTGCATCATCTTTTGCTGCTCTGTCCTGGAATGTTTTCTTGCAGTTACAGCTTCACGTTTCTGTTTATTTGTCACACATTCTCCTTTTCTGATCCACAGTAAGACAGGAATTCAGCTCCAATGGAGAACAGTGCTTTCCACACAATTAAAGTTTACTGTGGGCCCTCAGAAAGAGGAGATTCAGAAATTCCTCTAAAACCACCAGGGGGAAGTGAACAAATTCTTCTGACTGTCAAGTAAAATCTAGAGAATTTCCTGCCTGTCATGTATGAAGGCTAATAGGCTTTCATGTAGAACAAGATTTCAGGTTGTCACATCTGCACAAGCATTGTATGCCAGTGTAAATCCATTTCTGAACTTTGATAGGGATTGTAACCCTGGCATAGTCACAGATTCCACTCTCAACTGACGGCAGATCACTAAGGGAAGAGAAAGAGAACAGGGAAGAACTTAGATGCAAGACACAACAGCCTCCTGGGCAGTGATGCAAACACTATGCAATGATCTTACTTCACAGAATTGCTCTCATTTTGGTTGCTGTGTGGATTTTTTTTAATGCTACTTCCAGACTTTCCCTGTCTGAGCTAAGTTTAATTTCTTTAAAATTGCTTAACTTTGCTTAAGCAAATTTATTCTGATCTGCTCTGAGAAAGGCTTTGGGTTTTTATTTCTGCAGAAAAATATATAGAATATATGTTATTTTAGCAGTAAGTTTTGCTTGAAGTCTGCAATGAATGACAGTACAAACCTCCTGTAATCAGTAGTAAATGTTTGCAGACAATAAAAAACATTGAATAAAGAGAATAAAGAGAACCCAATATGGAAACTCTTTCTTTTATTGTGCCTGACTTCCTGTTCTCATTCACTATTAATTTTCTCAATAATATTTTGTTATAAAGGAAGACACTATAACTACTATAAAGAAACATTACAGTGAGAAAATGAGGTGTCTGAAATCCCACTTAGAAGCTTACCAAGAGCTGATGAACAAGAGCAACATACACTGGCAAGATACAGTTAAGGTAAACAAGTGTTTCTGTTTCACATGGGGATCAGCACGGCAGGTATTTACAGAGGTTGCAGGAACAGGCCTTATAATTAATGCTCTCTCCTTATGGACAGACAGTTACATGAAGACATGCAGTTTGTAAAATTGTAAAATTTTGTTTTAAAATAATAAGGTATGGTTTTCTCATTCTGGAGATGAATACAGCTTTGCACAATATACTTCCAAATCAGTTTTCATAGTTTGGCCTAGCTGTGGTATGCACTTGGAAATAGCTTTGCTTTCATGTAAATAATGTGTGAAGGATATTCCCGGAAAATTTAGGATGTGTGCTGCTTATTTGGTGATGAATAGATATTAAGGTTTATCCTGTTCCTCATTTCTGTTTTGCTACTGAGGAAAAAGTTCAGAGTCTTCAAGCATTTAGAAAGGGTCTTTAGAAACAGACTACCTCTGGCCACAGATGGTGATTGCTAAATGAGGAATTTTAATTTTTTTAAGATCCACAGGCCCTAGCAGCCTGGTCCAAATATTATGACTTTTCAAGGCGTAGAACAAAAAACTGAAACTGGATGCCTTTCTGAAAAATAGTGTTGCAATTCTCATCCCTTTTGTCCTATTTTACTGCCTTCAGAACCTAAGAGAAAAAAACAGACAACTGATCCAAGAGAAGGAAGATATTCTTTACCAAATGAAACAAAGAACAGAGAACTGGAGAAAAGAAAAGGTAAATAAACAGAGTTTGTGTTTCCTTTTTGGAGTCAGATAGTGTTCTTGCTATTGTTTCCAGTGTGTGTGCTGTTTGCCTGCCTGTATACTTTTACATATATACATCTAAATTGGTGAAGATTAAACTACAATGCACGTGCCTTCTTTTTTTTTCGGAGAAAACTGTATGTTTTCATCCTTAAACAGCAACAAAGATGGCATAAGCTGTTTTGTTTTACTATATTTTTCTTTCCACTTAAAATTATTAGATGGTCATTTCTCCTGCAGTCCATATTTTATGTCTTTTTTGAAGAATTTTAAAATTACAGTACAGCACATTGCTTCTTCCTTGTTTAGCAATTAAAATTAAAAATCAACAGAAGCATGTCATTGTCTACATTATTGCAATATTGCATTTCAGCTGGCTGACTACAGCAAAACTACCTTATTTCGTGGTTCACAGGAAAAACTCTCTAAAGTTCCTGAGGCTTTCCAAATTTATCTGTAGTAATGGCACTTTAATTTATTAATAACATAGGTGTAAAAAACAAAAAGAAATTTGTTGGGTTTGTAGTAGATAGCGTTGGTAAGCATATATTTGTTATTTTCTGCACAGGGTTCTGCTCTGTTCAATATGTGCAACCCTTCCTTTAATTTTGCAACACTGCTTTGTTACAGTTTTCATTGCAGTTCTTCAAGACACGAATTCAGGAAGATCTTACCTAACCTTGTTCTGGGGAGTCCTGGGGGAGGGAGGGTTCTGGGGGCGCGGTCTGTCAGGCAGATTCTTTTTTAATTCGTGAAACTGAATGCAGAGCTCTGTATGATTTCTGAGCAAAGATCTCAGGCAAGTTTTTAGTTTCTTTTTTCAAGTTGCTAGCACCACCTTCCGTTTAAGTTCTGCGCGGCACCAGTATTTATAGTGAGGGTTTTGGCTTTTCAAACACGTTGAGCTGTACCCACTGCTGTAATATCCTGTGCCTTATGGAGAAACTGCAAAAAAACCCGTGGGGTTTACAAATCTTTTGACCTGATTATTATATGTCGAGGAAACGTAGCAAAAGTATTATAATGAAGAGTTAAAAGTGATGAGGATACTATGTATTAAGGCTTGCGGGAAGAAGGAATATTTTCTGTTAGCACACACAACCTTTTCTGCAGGGTTGCCATAGGAATAATTCCAAAAGCTTTTGTGATTCCGCTGTTTCAGGAGAATCATTTTGTCACTGTTATCATTTAAGTAGTGTGGACAAAGGCTTAAGAAAGTATAAGGAGAGGACCCCTTGATTGAGGCTCATATGAAAACACTGATACTTGAGCTCTTTCTGGTTTATTTCTGTATTTTCTTGTCCAGTGACATCTAATTTTACTGCTCACTACCTCATTTGTGTTGGTTCTACACAAAAGTAGAAACAACATTATTTCCTTACAATTGATTATTCTCCCCAAGGAAAAATAATGAAAATTGGTAGATTATTGATTTCCTGCTATTCTTCTTTTCTTGTCTTGCAGGTCTGGATTATAGAAAATTTGTGTAAAAAGCTAGATTACCTTTATAAACAGCACACACTGAGTAAGTGTTTCAGATGCAGAGTGTCTTGATCTGTTTCTGTTTCTTCCCTGTTTGCTCTTTTGTTTACACTAGGCTACATATCTGCTGAAGTCAATATAAGTATTTCCTTTTCAATACTGTGTGTGCAGGTGGAATAATAAAAGAATGTTGAAGCTGCAAATACTGCCTGTAATGACTCCAAACTGCTTAGCACACCTTGCTTTTTACAGTCAGCATAATTTCTCAGTAGGTTTATTTCAACACTTGTACCCTTTCCTTTGAAATGTAAAGCAAAACATGCATGAATGCTTAAAAATTCTTTGAGCTTAAATAAATAAAAATGAGTTATTGGTGAAAATGAAATATTGATTATTAAAAAATATTGGCTTATGACAAATTCTTGATTTCTAAAGAGAGATAATTTTACAGAGACAGTATTGTTGGAACTGCAGATTAGAAATGCTGAAGTTATCCTTACCTGTTTTTCTATTGTTTTCAATTCAGCTTTACAGGAACTACACAACATCAGTTTACATGTGGGAAGATTGCAAGACCTCATGAATTTCCAGATAAAAAATCTTCAACAGAAGTCTGAAAAGGCAGGAGCAGAAAATTCAGATGTGTCAGAGATTTTAGTATTAAAAACAGACCAAGTGAGCACAAAAATATAAATTTAACTGGTGGTTTATGGGAATACAGCAGGTATTTCAAAGTCAATCAGGCTGATTCTTTCAAAAGCTGAAATCAACCATGGGTCTAACTGAAAGTAATTAAGGTGTGCAAATATATACATGGCTTGAGAATGATACATTTATGATGAATGATTTAAGCATCACAATAATGAAACAAAGTCATTGGTTCTGGAATCACTAATAGTGTGCTATAGTTGTCATTATATATTTGATTGTAGACACTTTGCTACAAAATGCTTTTAAGTATCCACCTGTTTGATGTAAAAGGACTATATTCTAAACATTGGAACGGAACCAAAGAAATTATCTTATTCGAATATCTCATTTGCTTTTCTTCATTTCTGCTCCACCTTGCTCATTAAATTCTCGGTAGTTTTGTATTAAAGCAATCAAAATTTACATCTTGGTTTAGTGTATGAGTTATCTTTTTTGCCTGCAGGCAGCTAATGAAGAAAGGAAGACTGACTGGTCAGTGGAAAAGCAATATCTTTGGCAAGCACACACCATCCTACAAGAGATACAAAAATCTTTACAGAGACGAGAGAGGGAAGTCACTGAGCTCTTACAAAGTGAAAGATTTAACGAGACAATGAAACCTCAAGTGACTGTGCTAATATTCTTGAAATCTCTTATCAAGATGGTAAGAATACATTTTCAGCAAAGATAAAATTTTATTTATTTAGTGGGCTTTCTAAAAACTTCATTAAAGAAAAAGAGCGCAGTTTAGTCTATTAATGTCATAGTCTTAAAAAGGGCAAAATGTTATTTTGTATACGTTAATTTACTGGTAAGATTTTCAGACTATCTTATGTAATTAAAGACCAACTTGAATACTAATTAGTTGGCTTTTTTTTTTTTTAAAGATAAATTAATGAAGCATGAGAATGCTACAATGGAAAAAACACATTTTTCTAGCCTTTCAGTTATGTGAACTGCATGAACTGCAACTTTTTATCCATGTTAGGTTCACACCGTATATTGTGATGTTCCTGGGGCACAGCAACGCATCCATCAGCTTATCAGGAAGAACGAGGATGAAAAACCTGGTCTGGAAGAAATTTTTAATAATGCTCAGGCTGACATTCTGTCCTGTGAAATATTTTGTGGAAATGAACTTATGGATGACACAAGGTATATTGAATAGTTAATAAAACAAAGGTAGAAATAACTTTGAAAAGTAATGAGCTCTTTTCACAGAGAGAAAAATATATTTTTAAGACTGCTGTTACAGTTTTTATGTCTATTTATAGGAGGAAAGTATTAAAGTAGGGTCTACATCAGTATTGTGAAAGAAAAAAATAACAGAAATACCTTGTATAAAAAGCAGAAAAACATCTCAACTTAACTAGCTCGTGCAAGTTTTTTCCATTGTATTATAAAATAAGCTGGAATAAGCTTATTTGACAGCCCTGTGCTACGACATCATCATCTTTTCTTCCTACTTTTTCTACAGGAAGTTCCTTTAAAATTAGCCATTTTACAAATTAACTTCCTTACAAATAACTTCTAAGGGGTTTTTTAAATTACTATTTTTCTTTTTTTTATTATTTTTCCTTTTTTTTTTCTTTTTAATTATAGGACACACCTCCCAACAAAGCTTTTCAGAAACATTGGGAAAGCAAAGTCTGATTTAGAATATATTGAAACAGAAAAAGTTGTGTTTGACTGTATCCAGACAGGAGAAATCCCCAACTGGATTAAAAGTGATTGTCTTTATGTAGCCTGGTCAGGTGAGAAATCCTTTTGTCAAATCACAGAAGCTTAACTATCCTCACCCAACTAACTTTTGAGTACATAAAACAACAGTGCAGCAGTAAAAAGCATATTGTGGCCATGCCTTAAGGGTTTCTATGCCACATCTTCCATTTTATGTGTTTTAGTGAGCTACTATATGAATTGTAATAATGGGTAATGGCTTGTAAACACAGGGCTTCTGATTTTATTCTCCACCATGCATCTTTTCTTTGGTATCTTTATAATTTTGATAATAGATGCCTTTTTATATTGTGTCTAAATATCTCAGTGCCTGCTTTAGGTAGATGCACCCAGAATCTGCCCAGATTTGGCAAACATGCACTGAATGAAATAAAAAATATGGAATTCACAAGGCTTTAACCCCCTTTCATGAAAACTTAAAAATATCCATTGCATGAATTTAACACACTGTGCTCTCCTAGTGGGACTATCAGAAAATCTTTTTCAAATATTTGATTTGCTTTTTCTATGATTTTGCAACACGAAGTCTGGTCTTAGTGGCTTGGGGAAAGGAAGGCAGATGTGTTCTTGTATTTGAAAAAAAATGATTACTTCTAATTTAGAAGATTTACTGGGTTATATATTGATCCTGTGTACTATATAATTATGGGAACTCTCCAGAAGACCCTGCAATATGCTCTGAGGAGATAGAGTCATCATTCCAAGGAACTCATGCAGAAGTTTGAAATGGAAATCAAGGTAATACCTTACAATGTACCACCCCACATGGTTTTAAATAAGTTATTAATAATGTGATCATTTTCCTAGCTAGGAACGATTCTTAAGGGATTTAAGATCTGCTCTTTTTCTGTGATGTCTAAGCTCATTTACATCCAAGAATGACATAGTTTTGCTAACTAGTGAATTACAGGGTTAACAGTTTTCTGTGTATGAAAGGGTTCCCATGTTGTATTTTACTCCTGTATATCTATTGTGTTGTTCATGCACAAGTCTTTGTGCATCTTGGTGGCCCTTGATATCTATTACAAGTAAAATATATTAGAATCATAGAACTCTTTAGGCTGGAAAAGACTCTTGTGATCATTCAGTCCAACCATTAACCCAGCACTGTCAAGTTGCCTACCATGTCCCTAAGCATCACATCTACACAGTTTTTTAAATACCTCCAGCTATGGTGACTCAACCACTTCCCGGTACAAACTGTTCCAATATTTGGCAACCCTCTACATGAAAAAAAATTCCCCCAATATCCAATCTAAACCACCCCTGGCTCAACTTGTGGCCATTTCCTATGGTCCTGCCATTTGTTTCCTCAGAGAAGAGGTATTTCCCCATCGCACTCCCACCTCCTTTCATGTAGTTGCAGAGAGCAATAAGATCCCCTCGAGCATCCTTTTGTCCAGGCTAAAAACCTACAGTTGCCCCAGTCAATCCTCAAAAGATTTGTGATCCAGGCCCTTCACCAGCTTTGTTGCTTGTCTCTGGATGTGTTCCAGCAGCTCTAGCTTCATATCTCTAATAATTTGGGATACATGGATTCCTTGCTTATTAGTAGGTTACAACAAAGCATTACCTCGTTAATTTACATCGGAGTAAATAACTAGAAAAAGTAACTGTTTGAATTGAGTTTTCTCACACTGGGCAAATGACATCCATGAGTCCATGGGCCCTGACTGGAGTGCTGAGAGATCTGGCATAAATCACAGCAAGTCTGCTCACTATCCTCTTTGAAAGGTCATGGAGCTGGGGAGAGGTGCCTGAAGACTGAAAGAAAGCAAATGTCACCCCAGTTTTCAAAAACAGCAAGAAGGAGAGCACAGAGAACTATCACCTCAATTCCTGGAAAGGCAAATGTCTTGGTTTAGGGCAAATTTGGGAGAAAACCACCAAAGTGGCCCCTCCCCCAACCAGTTTGGGAAAATATTTCCTTGGAGAAAAGTGGAAAACAATTTAACAGGCAAAGCATTCATAATCACAAAAAAGAAAGAATAATATTAAACAATAAAACCTCTTGCTGCTCTGAAGAGGTAACAAACTCAGAAAGTCCCCTTCATGGGCTGTAGGTCAGCTCACTCAGTCTCTTCAGTCCCTCCAGTGATGGAAATGACACAGCCCAGGCCCGGCCCGGTGGGCCACAGGTGTGAGCTGCCAATGCTCTTCTGGGTGTTCAGTCCAGAGAAGGTTTAAACAGTTCCAAGAAAAAGAAAAACCATAGTCCAGGGAACTTCTCTACCTCAGCTAGGTAAAAGTAACTAAAAAGCAAGGGAGAACTCTGTCCCGCTGTCTGTCCATCTGCAGACAACACAGTCCAGGAGCTGGAATGTGGAGGAGTGAGTGCAGTGTCTGAAAACAAACTGTGTGTTCTTCTCTTCCCACCTTTGCACTCAGAATCATTCTTAAAGGTTTGAAACATATTTCTGGGCTAAACAGACAAATAGAGATACAAGCATCATACTGTCACCCCAGGACAGCAATGGAGCTCCTCATTCTGGAGGCCATCTCTATTCATGTGGAAAAAGAGATCAAGAGCAGTCAGAATGGATTCTCTAAAGGCAAATTATGCTTGACTAACCTGATAGCTTTCTATGATGAAAAATCTACCTGGATGCATGAGCAGTGGATGTTGCCTAACTCAACTTCTGCAAGATTTTCCACAGTTTCTCACAACATCCTTGTAGACTAACTCAGGGAGTGCAGACCAGATTAGTAGGCAGTGAGATGGATAGAAAATTGGCTGAATGGCAAATCCCAGAGGGTCATAATCAGTGACACAGGGTCAGGTTGGAGGTCTGCCCCTAGAGGGGTCCCTCAAGGTTCTATAACGGGACCAGTACTGTTTAACTTATTTATCAATAGATTTGATAAAGGAGCAGATGCCTCCTCAGAAACTTTGCTGATGACTCTGAGCTGGGAGCAGAGGCTGATACCACTGCTGTGCTGGGCTTCAGAAGGACCTCTAAACAGACTGAAGAGATGGGCAGAGAAGAGTTTTGTGAAGTTCTGCAATGGCAGATGCAGGGTGCAGTACCTGGGAAGGAAAAACCCCAGGCACCAGCACTGACTGGGGCTGACCTGCTGGAGAGCTGCTCTGTGGAAGAGGACCTGGGATCCTGATGGACAAGTTGTCCATGAGCCAGCAGTGTGTCTGTGTGGCCAGGAAGGCCACTGGTGTCCTGGGGTGCTTCAGGAAGAGCGCTGCCAGCAGCTCGAGGGAGGTGATCCTGCCCCTTTGCTCAGCCCTGGTGAGGCTCATCTGGAGTGCTGTGTCCAATTCTGGCCTCCTCAGCACAACAGGGACATGGAGCTCTGGGAATGGGTCCAGGGGAGGGGTACACAGATGGTTAAGGGACCAAAGCATCTCTCTTGTGAGGAAAGGCTAAGGGAGCTGGGCCTGTTCAGCCTCAAGAAGAGAGAACTGAGAGGGGGCCTTATCAATGTCTGTAAGTATATGTAGGAGATTGCCAAGAGGATGGAGCCAGGCTCTTCTTGGTGGTGCTGAGCGTCAGGACAAAGGGCAATGGGCAGAAACTGATGCACAGGAGGTTCCACCTGAACATGAATTCTTTACTGTGCAGGTGACTGGAAGAGTTTGTCCAGAGAGGTTGTGGAGTCTCCCTCACTGGAGATATTCAAGAACCATCTGGACACAATCCTGTGCCATGTTCTGTGGTAACTCAGCTTGAGCAGGGTGGCTGGACCAGATGACCCATTGTGGTCCCTTCCAATCCGGCTCATTCTGTGATTCTCTGCTGAAATTGACCCAGCTATATATGTTAAAATGCATCAAAAGCCAGAGTGCAGTAATGCATTTATGATATTTCAATTGTTGAATCCCAAAGTGAATAGGCTCAAAATTACATTAAATAATTACTTACACTACATAGACACTAAGATAACAACCATCATATCAAGTTCATGTAGAGAAGTTCTTAATTGGTAAATAAAGAGTAAAAACTGTAAATTATATTTTTTGCTAATTTTGAATTTCATTGTTTGTTGCATTTTTATGTTTGGTTTTGTTTTGAGTTTTTAGGTTTACCAGGTAATGAAGAAACACCAAGATACCACCACTGAAACAAGGTCCCTATTTTAGAGGGAAGCACTAGAAAGAAAGCTTGACACAGAAAAGCACTTTCTGCAGTATTTTTTGAGTGGACAAAAAATTGGAAGCATTCAATACATGTGGTTCACAAAATATCAGAAAACTTATGGAGGCATTTAAGTTTTAAAAATTGCATGCTTTTTAAGAAACATTTTTAAGAAATCTTCTAAAGGAAATCAACAAAAAAGAGCTTAGCAATGACCCTAAAGTCTGTGACTGAACAACGGAGTCTTTGAGTGAAACAGGTATAGTCCTGTTGCAAGTGGATGGGGTATATAAGTTTTTGCTGTCTAAGTAGGGC
The DNA here is from genome assembly GCA_013398405.1 of Pheucticus melanocephalus. Taxonomy (NCBI): domain Eukaryota; kingdom Metazoa; phylum Chordata; class Aves; order Passeriformes; family Cardinalidae; genus Pheucticus; species Pheucticus melanocephalus. The sequence goes on along the minus strand of VZSJ01000531.1, from coordinate 80,613 downwards.
ATTTAACATGCCCCCACAAGCAATACTGCAGAGAGGTGCCCCTAAGGCTAACTTTCATCTGTGAAGCACAAGCCTCCAGAATTTTGGAGGTATGTGTTGGTATGTGGTATGTGTTTCAACTTCTCACATTCTCTCTTTTTTTGTTTGTTTTTTTGTTTGTTTGTTTGTTTAAATAAAAGATTATATTAAAAAGTCATAGATAGGAAGAAAACTTTAAAAATATAAACTTCAAAAATGTCATATTAATAAGGGGCAAATGAATATGAAGATGATAGTTGTTGTTGTTGTTGAAGACAACAACTTTTCTCTAGCAAGCAGTTGTTGAAGATGATAATGCTAAGTTCCTGGAAGTAAATGCACACTGGAAACTTAAATACCAAATGTGGGCTTTTAGAGTTGGATTGAGATTGTATTGTTGTCTGTTAAGCATGTGTACCTGGAGCTGAGTGGTTTATTTGAACTACTTACCTTACCTGCATCACGTACCATATCATAAGTTGAAAAACTTTGTATTCAAGCACTGATCTATAATTCAAATAGTAACATCCACAAGCTTTATTTTGTTTTTACTGCATGTCATTTCATAAGGTGCATCTTCTAGGTTTGAATTACCTATCCAGAAATAACACTCTGTATGGATGAAACAGTGCTTTTGTGCAAACAAATTGAGGTGTACTTGTCACTGTCCTTGTGGGAACTGCCCTTCTGGGAACTGGAGTACTAGGAACACGACGTCTGAGTGCCATTACTGTTCTCAGGGCATTTTGCATTTGAATCTTGGAATGCACTGTGAGACTATCTGAAGGGAATGCGAGAGAAAAGAAATAAGGACTTAGATGTCACTGAAATGTAGATGTATTATGGTGAAGATGCTGTAGAGAAAAACAGCTAGAGCGGATAGAGAGGGTGATCATGAGTGCTTTGCTTGAGCATACCACTCCAAGATGCAGCAACACTGATTGATAAGCCCAAGGTTTAGACATGACTGAGCCAGTTCCAGTCCACCACAGAGAGAGAGATAAAACCTAAATATTTATAAAATCTATATACAATCTATATGCAGGATAAACACATGGACACTGATTGATTTTTTACTGCTGTTAGAATTTTGATTTTTTGGTAATGAGACAGTTAAGGGCAGTTTTAAATCAGCTTTGAAGAATGGAAGTCATGTAGTAAACCAGAACACTATTTTAAGTGAAAGGAGATTTTTGATGTTCAGCTATCGAACTGTATAATGCAAAGTAATTAAACATTTATGTATAGAAGTGTAAAATAAAATTAAAAAAAAATTTAAAAATTTAATTAAGTTTATTGTTTAGCTTTGTTAGCTATTTAGAGTCCTCATGTGAAAATATTTAATCTATGAAGAAATTTTGGCACAATTCTTATTCTTTCTTAACCTTTCTGGATGCCTGACTCCAAAGTTTATAATTTAGCTCCTTCCCTCACCTAATCTCATGTCTATGCAAGTTTTCTGAAGCAATTTCATAGTGTCAAGTGCAAGCTGTTAGCTTTTATATCTGTTTTTAATGACATCACAAAGAAAAAAGGAATGATTTCTCTTTTAGGCTATTGGCCTTTAAGGTCAACATGGGAACTAGATTTTATTTAAAATTATCCAAAAAATATAATTTTAAATACCAGTCATTACATACTTCAAATATAATTAATTTAATCAATAAACAATAAGTGATAAAAATAAGAAAACAGTGTCATTTTGTTTTAGAATCATAGTCCAGGAGCAATGGACCCCAACAAGGAGGAAATCGGGCAAAAATGACAGGAAGCCTCCATGGAAGGTAAAGGAATTGCTGAGGAAATTCAGAGCAAAAAAGAGGCTTTCAGGAAGTAGAAAGAAGGACAGATGACCTGGGAGGAATTCAGGGGAATTGCAAAGGAAGTTAGGGACAAGGTTAGGGAAGCTAAGGCCCAGTTAGAATAGAACCTCAAGGGTATTGAGGATAAAGAGAGGGCTTCTATAAGTGTGTTGCAAACAAAAGAAAGTCTAGAGATAATGCAGGCCCTCTGCAGAAGGAAAAAGGAGCCCTGACTGCCCTGAACAAAGAGAAGGGTGAGGTTCCTAATAAGTTCTATATCTCAGTCTTCAACAGGAAGTGCTCCAGCCACACTACCCAAGCTGAGAACAAACTCAAAATCAGGAACTGGGAGAATGATGGCTGCAAGACCACTATGGGAAGGGATCAGGTTTGAGACCACCTAAGGAACCTGAATATGTACAACTCCATGGGAGGATTGATGGGATTCATCCAAGGGTCCCAAGGGAACTGTCATAGTTGCTAAGTCATTTTCCATCAATTTTAAAAAATTGTGAGAGGCAGGTGAAGTCCTCAATAACTGGAAAAAGCAAAATATAACCCGCATTTATAAAAGGGGGAAAGCAGAAGACCCACGGAACCACTGACTGGTCAGTCCCACCTTAGTGCCAGGCAAGATCATGGAGCAGATTCTCCTGGAAACTGTGCTAAGGCACACGGAAAATGAAGAGGTGCTTGGTAACAGCCAAGATGGCTTTACAAAGGGGAAATCACGCCTGACAAATTTAGTGAATTTCTGTGATGGGGACAGAGCACTGGATAGGGGCAGAGCAACTGACACTATCTACTTGGATTTATGCAAAGCATTTGACACTGTTCCTGATAATTTTACTTCAATATTCCTCTGGTGTATAGAAACAAAGAAACAAAAGCTTAAAAAGTAATGTAATTAAATTGGGGAAGGGTACAACAAAAGAATAATAATTATTTAGAAAAATCACATTTCAGAAACTTAATTTAAAAATTATTTTCTCTCATCAGGGTAGAATCTTAGCTGTAAAAGTCAAGTACTCGTTAAGAAAACTTCTGTATAGTTCTAATTAGCACACCTATTATTTTGTCCTGCAAAAAAAAAAAATTTTTTTCATCTTGTCTATAAAATAATGACTTTTTCTTGAGTAAAATATGATCACATGAATTTATTATTGACATTTTATTTGCATGTGTAATGATTCTCTATATAAACAGGAAAAAAAGAAACAAAACAAAAGAAAATAACACAACAAACAAAACCAAACCAGCACAAACAAGAACAAAAACAAAAAACAAAACCAACCAATCTAACAAAAAAAAGACACACAAAAAAACCCCACAAAAAATTCAGTAAAATGTAACCTAAAACTCCCTATTCTAAAATACTCTGACATTCTCATGAATACCAATTAAAATCTTAGAATTAGAATTACTTTTTTAATGCCCAACAGCTCAAAAATGTCTTTCTATTAGTTTGATAAATTTGGAATTTTTATATTAGTTGTGGGGTTTGTATCACCATTATTTAGAACATTAGAAATGTTGCTGAAATTATTTAAAAACATTTTTTTTAAAGGGATACATTATCCTCCAAAAATCTTCCTCATGACATCCTGAGCATCGTAAGTGGTAGGCTTCACTTCAGTCTGAGGTATATAGGACTTGAGGCTGCAAGCACCCCAGACATTCCCGCTAAGGAAATTCTTGCAAGGGCACTGGTCTAGGCTGTGTTCAGGTGTTCTCCTTAGCCTTCCAGGACCTCTGCTTCATGTGGGATGCTCTAAGCGGAATAAATTAGCAAATACATTTTTAGGGAAAAAAAAGAAATAAATTATCAAATTATTACTCAGTTATGATATGAAATAAATATTGAAACCCCAGATTACCAATAAATGAGAAAGCATAGCCTCCTGATTTCATTCAGCACAGCTGGATCTATTGTATTCCATCAAATGCAAGTCATAGTTATAAGAATTTTTTACAAGCTACATCAGTAGTGTCATATAGTGCTTTATACATGCACTACTGTTTCTTTATCTACTCTCGAAATTACAGCTGTGGACACAGGTGCATATTTGCAAATTATTATCAGGCAGATTAGCCTGTCCAAAGGCTGCAAGTATAATATTTTCTTCATTACAAATATAATCCTTAAGTGAGTGGCAATTTTTGCCTCACTTTTTGCTCATGAGCAGTATACTCCTGATGATGCTGGCTCTGGCTGTATCTGCAGTATTTCCAGTGTTGGGCTGAACTCAACAAACAGAGCAGCCAGTCGCATCCCCACCACATTAGGGGCAGAAGTCAGGCTTGCCTCTGCCAGCTCCCTCTCTGCTGGTGGCAGAGTGAGGCCGTGTGGCCATGGGCTCAGATTGGAGCATTCTCTCATTCCCTGAGAGCATAGAAGACAGGGCAGCCTGAGCCTTCTTTGTGGTTTAACGCAGGTGTGGCTACTGCTTACTGAGAAAAGACTCTATGCTTCTGCTTGTGGTAATTTTTTTAGCATGTTCAAGGTCAATACCAGAGGTTAATCCTCCCAATCCTCATCTGTGCAATGAGTGCAATATCAGTGCATTGGAAACCTCTGTTCCCATTACCTCTTTTGTCTTGATCTCGTTATTTCAGCATCTGAGCTATTTGCCTTCTCATTTACCAAGTTCCTAATGTTGACTATTTCTTTTTCACTAGGCATTTTATTTCCCTGTTTCTGCATTTCACCATCCTTTCTGCAAAGGACATACATGCAGCTTTGTCAGTATGAATAATTTTTAATTCATTGAAACACACAAAACTTAACCTGATTTGAAACTGTCTAGAGGCACTTGGCAGTTAAACCCACCCCATCCTATCGACATGTGAGGACCTTAGTAGCATACTCTGCAAGTCCAACAAATCCTCCATGGAGCAGACAGAGGATTCTTGGTGGAACTGCTTTCTTGAGTGCCCCAAGAGATGGCATATGTCTGTTCTAAATTACAGGCCTTTTGCTGTGACAACTGCATTTTTTGCTGACTTTTAGCACGTCTCAGTCCTTTTATGTATCTTTGATTGCTTCTTCCAGATACATAGCTTCACCAAATGAATCTCTTTTTTTTTCTTCCTGTATTCATTTGTACTTATACACTAGTATAAAAATACATTATTATGTATACCACTTATTGTACAGTTATTCTGTTAAAAAGTTTTTATTTGGCTAGCAATACAGAAATCAGTTTCATGCATGTAAACAAAGCCCAACACATATACAGGAAAAGAAAATTCAAATTTTATAGACATTATATTACCTGTGCAATGCAAATAGAGTGGAAGTGGAAGAGAAAGAGAAGAAATTTGTCCTTTTACGTGACTTTATGTTGTACCTTTACTATCCAAATTTGAATTTATGGATATGGCTAACATATTAAACTTTTAACCTGTAGGTAGCTTTTTATATGGAAAGCATGGTTTTGATATGGAATAGAGTGTTCTACATATCTGAAAAGTATCTCCCAAAGTCAGACTTGGATATGGAATCCTATATTGCACCTTTAATTAAAATTACACTTACAGCGTCAATGATCAGTGTGGAGAACCAGGCATAGGCATGTTTTTTCTCAAACATTTTGGCTGTTGGGACACAAAAGCTGTGTTTGAAAGAGAGGGTCTCAAACCCTCTCTTGGAGGTGGGACAGTGCTGTGCTGAGCCAACTTCTTTCCGCCTGGAGACCTGTGTTCTGTTGTCATCCTTGTCATTGATCATTGTAATTCCTGACTCACTCCCTGGAAGAGTGTTCATGAGGCTGGCTGTATGTCTGAGGATGAAATGGCAGAACAAGTATGGTTTACATCACAGGCTGCAGGAGGTTAACTGTAAAAGGGAGCAGACCAGGCCCCCTTTCTTTTTCCTCTATTCCTCTTTTGGTTTCTTCCTCACTACCTCAGCCCACGACCATCCTGGCAGCAGGACTAATATGGGATTTAAGGACTTGTGAACTTATCCGTTTCTCTCTCTCTCTCTCTCTCTCTCTTTTGCCTTTAATTCTATCTCCCCTTGCTTCTACCAGGCTAAGCATGGTTGTTGTATTCTACCCCATACTCTGTACTGAACTTTGTTGTGGGAGTGGAGAGTTTGCGGCTTGTGTTTTGGCTTGTTTACCAGCAAAGTTGAGCAGTTTGCTGGTGGAGTTCAAATCTTATTTAAAGTAATGTGCTGTAAAAAAAATAAGGATTTGTTAGACACCATTTTTGAGGAATAGTATTGTAAGATTTAAGAATTTCTTAGACAACAGCTTTCAAGTGTGAACTATGGGCTATTGCCAGATTTAAATATAAATAAATATAATATAGTAAAATATAGTGTATAATAAAAGCACTAGAATTACCCAATATATGGTCTGGGGTCTTTTTTCACCCTGATGAGAATTTTCAACAAATATCATGCTCTGTACCAATGCATCTTGACAGATAGAAACAGTTTGGTAGGTGTTTCAAAAAAGTTGAAATAACAATAAAATTTAAAAATTACTGGTATGCAAATCTTGTTTGTTTTGCATGAAAATAATATGGCTAAATTCATCATGATGCAGAAAAAAAGAAGAACTCCTATGTAAGCACTTTATATGTCACACTAGCTATAACCATATTTACAATTTTGATGATTATTAAAGACACTAAACTTCATCGATTAGTTAAAAATAACAAACTATCATGGTTGAAGTAAGTTATGGAATAAGTTGTTAAAAATAGTTTTAATGGGTTTTTTGCTTTCAAAGGTCGTTTTAATGCCCTTAATAAGAAATGTACTAGAATACACAGAGACTGCAATAGGATATATTTTAAGACGCAGGTTTGTTTTTAAATGTTTTTTATGGTACAAAGAGGCCAACTGAATGTAACTATGTTTGATTTTCTACAGTATAAAGCCCCTTACTAAAGAGGCTATTTTTGATAGGTTTTGTGATGTGAAATCATACTTGATCATAGAGGCATGAATTCTTTTGTTTAAATTAGACATTGATATTATATTAAAAACTGGCAGCTAATATTTATAAAAATATTATTTCATTATAGTGGCTAAATTTATTAAATTTTTATTTTTGTGTAAAATTAAAAGTGACTGTAGTGCATTCTTGACATTGTGTAATTGTAATTGCATGAATTAGTAATAAGGAATATACTGAAAATATTAAAATAAAGATCATACCTGATGTTCACAAGTTAATTTTACTTCCATGACAAAAGACTTTTGCCGTTTCCAACAATTAGTGCTAAAATGGGCTTGTCCTGTTTATTTCACCATTTCTTTACATCCTAAATCACAAAAAAAAAATTCCTAACATACTAAAGATTGAATCTGCACATAATCTTTCAAAAAGAAGTTGTCAACAGTAGCACTGCAGTCTCTTTTAATGGAAAATTCTGCCAGGCAGTTTCTGTGGATTAGCATTATTTTATTGCCTCCTTCTTTATGATATCTTTCAAAAGCTGAAGCACACAACAAAATAAACCTGCAAATCCACAACTCCCATTGAAGATATTTCTCTTTTAAATGGGACAGGTTAAAGTCATATTCAGAATAGTTCAGATTCACAGAATTGGTCAGGTTGGAATGGACCACTGTGGGTCATCTGATCCAACCTTCCAGCTCAAGCTGGGTCATGCCAGAGCACATGGCACAGGATTGAACCAGATGGTTCCTGAATATCTCCAGGTCCTTTTCCACAGAGCAGCTCTCCAGCAGGTCAGCCCCAGTCAGTGCTGGTGCCTGGGGTTTTTCCTCCCCTGGCGCATGCCACTGCATTATTAACAAGAGAAAAGGCACATTCCATATTTTGAAAGATAACAACTTTCACCTCTGGAGAAACTTCAGCAAGTACACAGGCTTAACAGAAACATGAAAACCAAAATTTTTATTTTTGGAAAAAGAAATTAAGCAGAAGCTATTATACAGGTAAATTGCAGATTTAAAGTAATACCTGAATTTGCAGATGTTATCTTTTTCATTTTATCTGGCTTTTACCTGCAACACTATGCAAGCATGTGAAAAAAGAAAAATTGATCTTCAGTAACACATTTGTCAGAATTTTTCAGCTACCCTCACATCTAAGGTATTCCTGATGGGATACAATTTCCTTATTTAGTTTTCTCATTTTTCCCCTCTATATTAAAGAGAATATTGACTTTCAAAAATCTCCAGTCTAAATGCTTAATAAGTCAGTCTACAGACACAGAGCATATACAAAACCAGGGCAAAACAAAAGATCTGCAAAGTCTCATGGATATTTTGCAGCAATAGAGCTATGCTTGGCAGATATGAGCAGATGTCATTGTGCCAAGAGACACTGGAGGCAGGAAAGTTATCTGAATTATAACTCCTAAACTGTCCTTCAGTTTAAACAATCAGGTAGAGTCCCAAGAGATATCTGCAGATAGATAGATAGATAGATAGATAGATAGATAGATAGATTAAATAGATAGATCAATAGATAGATAGATAGATATCAGGAGAGATTCATCTGCTTGAAGAGATATTTTAACTCGTCAAAACTCAACATGGGGTGATTTTTAAAATTGGACACAAGCAAAATTTACCTCTATGGCAGAAATGAGAGGCTATAAAACTTCAACAAACCCTACTTTTCAAACCGTAAAGAAAATATCAACATGTGCTTGATGCCCAATTAAACCATGGCCTATTTGTGTATCCCTCTGTGTGCAATCCAGCTATAACAACAGCCATTTTCAGAAAGGCTTTGTCTTCCCCTAAAGTCAGGGGATTTGTACTTCTGTGGGAATGAGTGGATAGTGTGCACTTCACATTTTAACCATTTGACTTTGAAACTAAACATGCTCACCCAGTGTTTATGTATGTGTATTCCATTAAACACCAAAATCTTTTGTTTTCAAAAGGAAACAAAACTAACCCATGACCCCAGCTGAGGGAAAAATCTGCCAAGGATGACATATTTTAAACCATCAGCAAAAGACGCTGTCTGGGCTGTTCAGTTTGAAGAGAGCCATTAAAATTTTGATGGCTCCCTGGGACCTGAAGTACAAGTATCAGAATTTGTATTTAAAGTCATTTAGATTGCTATTGATAACCAAGTGACTCTCCTCAGTAGAACCAGTCTGTTTAGCAAATTTATGTTCTTTACAGGAACAGTCTGTTCTCTTCTAGTTTGCATGCCTCATCAGCTTTTATGCAGATACTCATAGATGCAGAAGAGTCTTCCAAAAAATAACATTGCTGAATCTTTGGGAACAAACTTTGATCAGCCTGCAGAAAGATCAGATATTTGGTGTGAGAATCTGTACTTAATTTGCACACACCGTTTGTTCTCTGACTTGCTACCAACAATGTTTGCACCCTGACTAATCTGTTTTTGCAATGAGAGATATTTTCATGTAAAATTCATCTGTCATAACCCAGCACCATGGCCTTCCCACTTCATACAACAGCAGGTGACATTTAAAGAACAGAAGGGCTGACAAAAGACCAGCAACCTCACCCAGGCAAGTCTTGACCAATCACAAGCACTAATAAATAATTGAACAGCATCCAAGCAAATAAATTCTTGAGGAATGAGTGGTTTCAGCTGTCAGAGTTTTTCATTCTGGTAGCAGCTCCCCATTGCAGCAGGAGGCATGGCTGGCTGGAGCCTCTGACTTCTAGCCTCTTGTCTACCAATGCATCCATGCTTTCATGGAGCAGGTTGCAACTCACTCCAGAGGTACTTTTAAGATCTTATTTTACTATTTTGTTAGCAATAAATTCAATTAGTATCTCTAATTTTAATCTGTTTCCCCATGATGTCATTTGATGAGTGATCTCTCCCAGTCCTTATCTCAATCCATGGACCCTTCAGTATATTTTCTCTCCCTTTGCTGCTGTGGAAGGGAGTGAGACAGCTGCTTTGGTGGGTGCCTGGCACCCAGCCATGCACTCAGCCACTACAGTGGGTTGATTATATATTCAAAAGGCACCATGACATTGACTTTCTTCCAAAATTTTTGTGTGATGAACTTTTAATGCAGAGGGTTTTTTACACATATAAGTGTTTCATTCTTTAATGTAGAAACATTATCATAGGATTTCATCACACAACCCAGTTCACACAAGGAGCTGCAGACACAAAAAGATAGAAATAAATGCTACAGAGAGTGAATTGCTGCATCTATTAAAGTAGCAATCTATAAAAAAAGCAAAGAAAGGCACTAATTTGGCAAATTTAAGAGCCCACAATTAATTAAGTCATTCTCAAATGTCCCAGTGTTTCTACTGAAAGCTCCCATGATTACCTGGGTGAAACCTGTATTTCCAGGTGTACTGGAGTACCAAATCCTACCATGATCTTTCTGCAAATTATGTCATGCCTAGGCAAGATATGAGGGACTTTGCCCTCACCACTCCCAAGAAGCCTGATGATAATTGCAACTTCCAGATAGGAAGGAGTTCTGAACAGCTTCAGGAGAGCTGAACAGAGTTGCATCACAGTAGCTAAACAATTCCTGTCACAGTCTGTGACCAGTGCTAAAGGCAACAACAACCAGGGGTTACAGATGGATTATAAATTTCTCTGTCTGCAAGAACAAGTTTTGCCCTCTGCAGAATAAGTCATTCTCTGCATCTCATTGTCCCAACAGCAAAAATCTGGCATTCTATGGCCGTGAGTTGACAATGAAAGTGTGGCTATGAACATCAAATATTTCAAGATTTTTAATACTAAACTGTTTCATTCCCACTTTGGACACAAAGACTGATAGCTCAAGGGAGTTCAAGCTTTTTCACCTTTTGTGTTAAACAAGTAATGCTGTATCATGCTTTCAATGGATGTTGTTTGTGGAAATTAGGCATGCCTCAGGTTTTCTGGTCAGGGAATGAGAAATGATTGAAAAGACCATTTTCAAATAAGCATTTCAGATTAAAGAGAATATAGAGGTCATGCAGGTGTTTTCTAAAAATGGACCTATATTATTTACTTCTGCTGGAAAAATTATTCTGCAGTATTTTATAAATAAGAGGATGGTTCAGAAAAAAACAGAGTATTCTGAAATACATTCTGTACTTTTCCAGATAACAATATTTAACAGTAATGAAAGAACAAGATCTTTATTAATTCCTTGTTTCCTAGTCCATGGAACCCACCTTCCCACTATAAAGTTTCTATAAATACAGAAATCAATTTCAGAATATCTGAATTTATTATTAGACAGATATATTTTTATCTGAAAATAACAAACAATAAGGAGACTACTCAAACCAAGACTATATTATAGATTTAAAAATGACTCTGTATGCACATATGCACATGATTTCAAGTGGAGTAAGCAAGCAGAGAATAGAAAATTGCCATAGTCTTCCTAGATATTCCTAACACAAAGGTGTATAAAAGTTAAATTTTAAAGCTACTGATACCTTTGTTTTCTTGTTCATCTTTGTCATTGATTTCATAATCTGTCTTTAGAGAACTGTATTTTTATGATTTTTTTGTGCTTGGTTTGTTTGAATTTTTTGGGGGGGTTTGGGCATTTTATTATTTTATTTATTTTGTTTTGTTTTATTTTATTTTATTTTATTTTTATTTCATTTTATTTTAATTTTTACTGATAAATTTAGAGATCTTAATATCCATCTTTACAAGTGGAAATTTTTGATTTCCAAGTAAAAGTTTCTCCCATACAACTCCAGGGAAACACCTGGTTTGGTGAATACTGCTCAGGTGCTGCAGGACATTGAAAGGAGGTGATGGAGGTGTCTTATTGAATGTTTGTTTCATCCACAGCTTGGAAGGTGAAACCATATCAAAACCATGACTGTAGCAGGTAGAGTCTCCAAGGGACAGCAAGGTAAAATTAGTGGATCCTTGAAGATCCTAGGGATGCATCAGGAGCCCAAATATAATTTTGAATGCTCTACAGTCACCTGTGGCTGTAAGTATAGCTAAACAATCTCTAGCAGACAGTCTGCTGCAAGATATTTGAAAGCAGGAAGAAGAAAGGGGAAAAAAAAGAACCAGACATGCCCTTGAAATGGGTGAATAGTAGGCAGCGGACAGATGCTGTGGCCAGCATTTGGGTCACAGTTCTATGTAATAGTAACAATATTTTATTTTTGACTTTGATATATTCATGCTGCTCAAAAATATGCCTTCTGTAGGCCAATTCCTATGCAAATAGTAAATAAACTAGAGATGCCTATTTAATGGTTTTTTTCAATAACCATAGAATCATAGAATGGCTAATGTTGGAAGGGACCTTGAAGTTCACCCCATTCCAACCCCTGCGTCCCTGTGGTGGACAGGGACAGGTTTCACTAGAGCAAGTTTTTTAAACCCCTGTCCAACCTGGCCATGAAGACTTCCAAAGGTGGGGCGGGCATCCACAGCTCTGTGCCAGTGCCTCACCACGCTCCCAGTAATCTGATTCAGAAAGCTCTACAACAACCATGTGTCTAAGACTCATCACTTTTTTGGTAGACCACAAGGAGGTGCAATTGATCCTTTTTTCCTTCTTTTTTTTTTTTTTACTTTGAACTTCCACACTTAGAAACAATTAATTTCCAGTGAGCTTCGATGTTTCTATTTGGCGTTTCCTATTTGGCTTTAGATGAAAACACTAACTCTCCAATACTCCTTTTGTTCTTACCTAAAGTATGACCTCTTCGTTGGGTAGAGCAGTTACAGTGTTCCTGTTTCCTTGCTAAACTCAAGTCCTGTGTCCAGCTTGCTATGATGTAGGAAGAAAAAAAATCATGAGAAAACTCCCAAGCTACCATCACAATCCTGAGATGTTTTTGGCTTGTAGAAGGTGTGAAAGTTTTCTATGTTTTTGGATTAGTAAACTCTAAGGATGAAGTTCATGAGGTATTTCCACACTATAAAAAGAGAATGCTAGTCCAATGTGAAGACCATACCTGGCTGCTGGTTCTATTGAAATTATTAATAAAAATCTGCAATATGTATTTTAGATCAATCATCAGCCATCTTTCTTTCTTTCTTTCTTTCTTTCTTTCTTTCTTTCTTTCTTTCTCTCTTTCTTTCTTTCTTTCTTTCTTTCTTTTTCTTTCTTTCTTTCTGATAAAAAAGAAAAAAAAATGTTGAAAGAACCTTTTCATTTGATCTTGCTAGCATTTATCACCTACATTATTCAAGTAAAATCAACTACTAATCTGTTTTAGCACATTTAAACAGAACATGTATTTAAAACAGAACATATATCTAAAAATCTGTTGTAGCCTCCCAGCCAAAATCAGTCATGAGCTCACTTGCTGTTTCTTCTCTCTGAAAAGGAGCATTGCCCTCTTTCAACCTGAACAGTTACCTAATCCTCATGCTTCAGCAATTGCTATTTTTCTCTTTTTATTTTTCTTTTGTAGATTGGGAATCTGAAGACAGAAAGAAGCATGCCTCCTACAAAGACATTTCTTGAGCATTTCTACAAAAGCTGCATGGATGTGCTGATCCCCTTAGAATTTAACTAATTGTCCTCATGCTCACAGTCCCTTCCTCTTTTTTTGGTCAGCGCTTTATCCTGAATCTCTTTCTTAGCTCTTCCTCTAAATGACATATTAACAAGACTAATCTGACTGAGATGATGATATGTTTGCCCCAAAGCAAACTGCCTTAAGCACTGCCTTAAGCAGTGCCTTAGCCATTGCTTTTTTTCTGTATCAGTGTTTGGTCATATCACTCAGTTTCCACTCACACCTCTCTGCATGTTTGGAGTGTGTTGTTTTCATTGTTTCAGCTATCTGTTTCCACAGCTGAGATTTATTGTTTCTTCTCTTTACTCTGTGTGAAAAGGTGTGATTGCATTGCCCTGTGACATTTAATTCAGCCTTTCTATACAATAGAGCTATATTTTCTTTTGTTCTTTTAGTCAGTCATAATTTGCTTATTAATAATCTCCTGAAAGATAATGGACTCTACTAGTATCTCCTCCCATGATGGGAACATATTTAGCATCCTTTAGCAGTTTTCCAATTTTATCTGTTGGTTAATAAAATATGTAAAGCTGGTTGCATTTTTCATTTTCTTATTCTTAAAAGAAAAAATATGTTTTGAAGAAATATGAATTTTTAATTGCATTTTAAGCAGTATGTTGAGATCCTGGATGTAAAAAAAAATCATCATTTCCACAGTAAGGAAGGGACAAGAACTCATCTTGGTGGAAAACTTTGCTCCCTGTCCCTCCATGAGAAGTGCCACTCCAAAGACTTCTCTTACAGATACTTTTCATTTATTCTATTTTTAGGCAGTAATGATGGATCCATCCTTATTGCCTGAACTTGTATAGTGAGTTTAGTTGATCAATCTGTCTTAAAAATCAGTGCAAACCTTAGCTACTCCCTAACAGTGACAACTTCTAGTAATCATCATAGTGATCACTTTGTCCTGCAAAGAAAGGACACTTCACCAGGTCTGTCTATGCTCATTTACTAGTCCAGAAATTAAAATAGCAAGTTTTTCAGGAGCTGAAGATTCATTTGTGCTTGTACTCAGCATCTCAGCTTCAAAATAATTGAATCACAAGAAAAGGGCACCTCTCCTACTTTCTTTCAGGAATTTTCTTGCAATTCCCCCACTAAAAAGTGAACAACAAAACTTCACCTTCACCGAGATATGTAGCAGAAGGTTTTTCAAGTGTTGTGGGATTTTGGAGAATGCACATTCCAAATTACAGTCTGATTGTAAGCCCTTTCTGTCAAGTGACCTAGAAGAAGAATGATTTCAGATGGGGCCCTGTGCAGTGACAAGCCTCTGAGCAAATCAAGGAAGAGATAGCTCATGCTGTAGCCCTCTGGCCAGTCCAAACAGGGCAAGATGTAAAAAATGTGCTTTGTACTGTAGCTGGGGAGAACAGCCCTACCTGGAGGCTCTGGCAGAAAGCACCAGGGTACACTCAAGATTGACTTCTAGGTTTTTGGACAGAGGCACACAGAGGATCTGAAGTCCTCTATATTCAAACTGAAAAGGAGGTACCAGCAGCTTATGAAAGTGTCTGAGCCGCTTCAGAGGTGATCTGGCACCCTGGTTACTCATGTTGGATTGGATGTTCAAAGGGAGCATCTCCTCTAGACATTATGCAACAGATGCTACATGGAGTAAGTAGGTCACACTGACCACACAACAAGCTTCGACAGGAAGCCCCAGCTCTCCTAGAAGTATATCATGGACTGCCAAGAAGGCAAAAATTTTGGAATGTCTCCAGAGAAGCAGGCTGAAGAGGCCCCACTATATAATAAATTACCAGAAAGTAAGAAGCAATATGACTTTTTTACTGATGGATCTTGCCGTCTTGTGGGGCAGAATTGGAGATGGAAAGCAGCTGTGTGTGGGAGTCCCCTATGACAAGTCACAGGAACTGCTGAGGGAGAAGGTGAATTGAGTCAGCTTGCACAGGTGAAACCCATCCAGCTGGCCTTAGACATTGCTGACGAGAGAAAGGGATGGATGGTGGTAAGAGGGATGGTGGTAAGCACCCTGTGGGGGTGGCTGCAAGAAAGGAAGCAGAATAACTGGTAGCATAGAGGTAAATCTGTCTGGGCTGCTGCACTGTGGCAAGACGTCTCTGCCCAGGTGGAGAACATGGCTGGGAAGGTAGATTGCAGAGAGGCTCATGTAACTGAAGGTCAGGACACAGAACATTGGAACAACCAGCAGGGGTATCAGGCTGCTAGGATTGAAGTGGCTCAGTGGGCTTGGACTGACAAAGAAATGTGAATTATTCCTAGCCTTGGGGTCCATGACACCTTGGGACATCAAGGAGAAGATCCAACAGGGGTGATCCAACAGGAGGAAGTCCAACAGGGGTGAACCTCACCATGGACACTATCTCTCAGTTATCCATGATCATGAAATGTGCTGCTGTCAAGCAGGGCCGAGTGGGTAAAGCCTCTTTGGTATGGAGGACAATGGCTGAAATGTATAGGAAGGCCTGGCAGACTGACTATGTCACACATCCCCAAAACCATGACAGCAAGCACTGTGTGCTTATGGTGATGGAAGCAAGCACTGGATGGCCAGAAACATACCCTGTGTCCCATGCCACCACCCAGAACAGTATCCTAGGCTTTGAAAAGGTACTCCAGAAAGAATTAAACCAGAAAATGAGACTCACTTCTGAAACCACCTCATAGACACGTAGGGCAACGAACACGGCATTGAGCAAGTATATCACATTCCCTGTCATGCACCAGCCTCTGGGAAGATCAGATGATGTAAACAGACTGTTAAAGACTGCACTGAGAGCCATGCAGCAGTGGGAATTCAAACATTGGGATACAATGTTGTATCCCTTCAAACATTGTGATACACATTCAGCAAAGACCACCTGGTCTGTCAACACCAGAGGCTCTGCCAATCAGGCTGGCCTGGTCCAATTAAAATTTTTAAGGACTGTGGAAAGGGATAAAATTCCTGTAGAACACATTAAAAACATGCTGGGGGAAATTGTCTGCATCATTCCTGCCTCAGGCAAAGGCAAACCCATCTGTGGGATGGTGCTTTTGCTCAAGCACTGGGGTGCAGCTTTGTGGGTAATACAGGACAATGGGGAAGTACAGGGTGTGCCCCAAGGGGATTTGATTTTGGTGAGAATAGCTGATGAATTAAGCTGAATTATGTTAATAACTAAAGCACTGTGTATTACCATTTCTGTGATGGCTACATGTGCATCACCTCACTGAGCACCTCATGGAATCACTCTTAACCACAAGCCTTCTGTAGGTCTGAGCCTGACTCCCCTCTGATCACAGCAATGAAGAATGAATTTTGATAAAACTGAACAAGTGCAGCAGTATTGGAATCAGAACTGACTTACATGTGCAGCATGCAACCACCCAAAACCTCAAAATATTTTTACTGTTCAAAAGATTATTATCAAGAATGGAGACCAAAATCATGAACTAAATGAATTCAAAATTTTGTGAGGGGTTTTGGTCAGCATTTTTTGGTCTTTGCTTTGTTGGTTTTTTGGGTTTTTTTTTGTGTAGACCTTTGATCATCATTTGACAAAGGTGCTCCACAGACTTACAGAATGATACTTATATGTATATATCTATCAAAACAGACAAGTAGGAAAGGTGGTGGGATATTGAGGAGAATGAAACTTGGCATGACATATATAGTATGGAATAAGGGGTGGGTCCCATCATTGTGTTCATGGTTTCAGGTAGAGTAGAGCTAATCTCTTCTCAGAAGTTGTTACCATGCCGTGTTTTAGATTCAGAATGAGAATGAGTGATAACATACTGATGTTTTGGGGTTTTTGTACAGTTGTACTTACCCTAACTCAAGGACTTTTTTCCTTATCTGCCAAGAAGGAGGTACACAAAAGAAACTGGAAGGGAGGATATCTGGGACTGTTGGCTTGAATTGACCAAAGGGATGTTCCACAGCATAGAACATCATGGCCAGTATATAATCTGGAGGAATTACTTGAAGGATAAAGTGATCTGGATTCAGGAAGGGAAGTCTGGCATTTAAACTCAGGTGAAATGTAAATAGAAATGAACTTTATTCATTACCTGCCAATAGTAAAATTGTATTGGTATGTTATTTCATCAGTTCTAGAAGTTTCTTATTCCTTTCATACAGTTAAGTCGGTGGAGAGAAATTGCATTGCGCAGCACTTGCAACTTCCCCCCTGTTGTTGTTGTTGTTGCTGTTATTATCATTATTATTATTTACTGTATTTAACTTTATTTGTTATTATTATTGTATTTTACTTTATTTTTTATTATTAAACTGTTCTTAACTCCACATACAAGTGTTGTTACTTGAATTCTTCTTACTCCACCGGGGTGGAGAGGGAAGAGAGGATGGTTTGAGAGTAGGGACATGGTTTTCATCTTTAGTTGAGTTAAAACCACAGCAATTACTTATGTAGGCACATTCTGGGGAAAGGATCAGGGAGCTAAGTGGTACTTTAGCTCCCTCATTTGCCATGGGATCATTTTTCAGGTTCAAAAAGATACTACTTTCTGCTTCTCATTTAAATTCTATTTAAAATTTTATAGACAATCACAAAGTAGAAAGGTTAACCAGCTCATGAAAAGTCCAGCCCTCAAGGTAAAATAGTGATGAATTGACAAATCAGGTGTCATGACATAGCATGGTGGTTAGGAAAATGAGGCTTGAGTTTTAATGGATTGTATAATTCAGAAATATAGTGTGAGTTACTCCATTCTGCCTTCAGCCAGAATAGTGTGTGGACTACAATTGGTAGACAATGGAAAAAATAGAGGAAGGAGTGGGAAGCTTCCAAATTCTCTACAAACCATATTAGATTTAGTAGACATAATGGCCTCCTGACTGACATTTTGGACTTAAGTTTCAAGAACCAGAGTTTTCAGATTTTTACACAATCTTATATATTCTTTTCAGCTCTTACAGAGGTTTTAGAGATGGAATCCATGGAGAAATTTCAGTCCTCCAGAGAACTAAGTCAGGACTCCAGTCAGGATTTTCTTTTTCTTTTGCCTTGCTAAAAGAACATTTTGATTTTTCTCTCAAAAAAAGTCCTTATTAAGCCAGAGTAGTGCTGTGGGAAGAGTATTCTAGCAGAAATTTCACCTTAGGCTAAATTCCAGCCCCTGAACTAGAAAAGTAGCTCTAATACTTCCAAGGTCAGGGCATACTTCTTCCTGTGTATTCAAACAGCCCCATGGCAACTGTGACTCTTTTCGTCCTTACTGTGCATCTTTAAATAGTACTATACTACTGCAAATGAATGAAGGAAGTGTTAGTAAATGATTTCCACTTAATTCTGCAGTCATCTTGGTAAAAGGGGCACAGAGTATGCTCTGTCATCCAGCCTTCACTGAGATCTGCTCTAACACATCCTCTGTGGATGCATTCCAAGCTGTTATCCTCTAACTAGATCAAAATGTCTAGTCATACTGCAATTATTCCTCACTTCAGTGCAATATAGATCACTGAAATTAATAATTTCTTGCTCTTACATTCTGCTTACACTGAGCCACTGTGAAAGAAGGCATAGAAATTCCTTATAGCCCTCTTAGCATCATTCCTGGAGAGAGGAAATCATCCAGCAGTCTTATTCTTTTCCCCCTTTGAAATCATCCATCCAAAGTCGCCAATCACTTCATTTTGGCAATATTCACAGAACAGACCTCAAGGTTGCATGGCTGCACATTAAATAGTAGTAGATATTTAACTTTGCCTTTTGAGTACCGATTGTTTGAAATCTCTGGCAATGTCTTCAAAAAGCCTGTGTTGCAGGAGTCTTAGTTTTTATTGACTTCTATGTATCTCATTATCTTAGTTTCTTATTTACTTTGCTCTGTCCCAGATCTCATCAAAGGTTTCTGATTCTCTGCAATGTTACACTATTTTTTTACCTAATCCACCACTGTGCTTAGTAAAATGGATAATACAGTGTTGCTATTAATTTATAATCAATTTTTAATTTTAAGTTATTGAAGACTATTATTATCATGTAATTTAAGACAAAATATAAACACACTTTAAAGCTTTATACTGAGTTTGAGTCTGCAAATTTAACACCTTGCGAGCAGAATTTTGTGCAAAACTTTATAGCTGCTATCTGTTTAACAAAAAGCAGATACAGAACATGGTCCAAAAAATTGACTAAAGCATTACCAGTCTATGAATAGGAAATTGCTTTATGAGATGAATAAGAAATTTCCAGAACTAATGAAATATACAATCTCCTTTGGAATAATGGAAAACATAGCAATTTAGTTCTCATTTAATTTACATCCATACTTGGCAAATCCTAACAGTGAAATCATTCCACAATCAATCTTCTTTTTCTGGAACATGCTTGATCTGCTGCCCATGAGTTCAGAATCCAGACTGAAATAAGACTGAATCCAGACATTTTCTTGGGTCTCCCTTCGTTGCTTCTTTCATAGTTTCTCCTGCCATGGCTCCTTGCAAAAGTACGGATCTCATCATAATGAAAACCTGGCAGTTTAAAACATAATTAAAAGAGCTTCTCAGAAGAAAAACTGTTGTTACTATGGAACAAAAAACCAAATAATGGTTATCTTGGATTGAGAAGCCACTTCAAATACCTTCTGAAAGATGCTATTGATAACCAATGTTTCTCAAATAACAGTGGAAAACCCCCAGAATAACTGATTATTAACTCTTGGGAATCTACAACAGTTTTGGTAACGTAGCTTGAAAAATACAACCACAACTGCTTTCCTTACCACAAAGCCTAACAATTTTGTTTACATATGCTATCAATTTAAATAATTTCACTATTAGTCAGAATTTGCTAAGCATGGATGTAAATTAAATGAGAACTGAGCCCTAAATGCAAAAGAGATTGTATACAAATAATGCCTTAACAAATCTTCACCACATGCACAGCATTTAAAATGTTGAAAGTACATTATGAACAGTAATGAATTGGCAGCACAAGACTATTTGCCACTGCAGCCTTTAAAGCAACTTGAGTTAATTCAGGTTTAAGGGATTTCAGCTGTGAAAGTTAGGTTTGAAATCAACAAATTCTTATCAATGGAAATAGTGAATGAGTAAGAAGGGAAAGACCTGTACTTTTACAAAACATTTTGTAATAGTCTGTAGGTAATGTTTACAGTATATACTGTATTAATTTATCAGGTTGTCAGGAACAAAAGTGTTTCTATAAAATATAGACTGCAAGGTAATTCCCTTCAACAATTCATTCATCTATATTGCAGTTTATTATTATCACTTGAAAGAAAACATGATACAAGTGATGATGATTAAGCATGTATACACCAAAATTCTTCCACTGACACATTAACAAATTAATATAATGAAATCTCTATAGTACTCAAAAGTACTATTTATTCAATTATTAAGGAAACATGTTAAAATTCTTATCATAAAGCAATCATGTCAGCTGAGTACATGGTGTTAAAATATCTTTGGGACTCAGCCAATACTAAATTAGTACAACAGTTCCCCAGGAAGAGCAAAACTTCTTTCAATACAGAAGTTATTTTAATATAGAAAATAGCTGACTTTAGTAGTCACACTCAAGTAGCAATTTACCGAGAAAGCAGTCATCTTTGAAAAAATAAAAAATGCAGGAAAACATGAGAGTTCATAAAGGTAATAAAACTCCACCTAAAAGAATGACTAAATAATCAGTTAAATTAAATTCCTTTTATCAGTAAAATCTTTTTAAATTTATCACAGGTGGTCATCCACAAAAGGAAACAGCAATCAAAACGATTTTTTTATTCAGACACACTTCTGTCTTCAAAGAAAAACAAGAATAAAAAGGCAGTCCTAGGAAAAAAATCTAGTTTAAAAAATAGGGAGGCTTGCTTGTATGAAGAAATTGTACATAGTAAAGCTTCTTGGGACAGGCTCTTTACACAGCTTGGTTAGCTCCAATTCAACTAAACTTACCATGACAAGGTGCAAATCGATCTCTTCACAGTTAACTATTCATGCCATGCAATAAGAAAGTCAGAAACAACAAATTCCAACATTTTAAGGTTACTTTAAAACTGTAATTAACACAAACACTTCCAGGCTGAAGGACAGACAGGTTATTCTCCTGTGAGATTCTGATTGTCCCATTCTGGAAATCCTGGTCCATCACTTGTGGCAGAGCCAATCTGTTGGCCCTCACACCACCACAGTCTGAGTAGTGATGGGCTCTGGGGACTTTGTTCTCTCTTCCTCCAATATGTGACACTTCATAAAGCTTCAGCATTTTCCTGACAGTTCTGGTCCTGTCCTTTACAAGGCCACACATTGTAAAAAGTAATACAATGACTGAAGCATTTCCCATAAAATTGCCTGCTGTACTAATTTTCCAGCAGCTGTCAAAGACTCATCCATTGCATTTGTTTTGGGGGAAAGTTCTCTAACTGAATTTTTTTATAGAAACATGACCATGAGTTTTGGAGCTAGAGGTTTGTTGCTTGGCAACAAATTTAGCAGTGTTATGCCTAGAATTTTCCTAGACAACTGATTCTCAGAGCCAGATATGCAAGGTTTCTATAGCAAATTGGACATTAAAGCATTTTTGTCTTACTGTGAAAATCTGTATTACAGTTAACGTGGAGCATGTGCTAAATACCTGTATTATTTCTCAGCATGCTAAATACTGTCTTTAGGGTAGCAGATATTTGCTGCTCACCTTAATTTCCAATAGATATAAAGTTAAATGAAACTGCACTTTGTATACTGCATGAATGTGACACACTGAGGTGTATCAGACATGTGGTTCACTTCAAGAGGCTGTTTTGTCCTGAAAAAAGACCAGTAAAAAGAGTACATGTATTAGACAATTTTTGCACTTCCTCCAAACTAACATACATTGTCTTTCTCTGATGGACATACCAGTGCCTGAAATTAACCCACGATAAGTGATGCAGCTGAAGATTCAGTCATGCCAGACATTATTTAGGGGATGGACTTGTCTGAATTCCCTAAGCTTCTGTTAGCTTGACTTGGCAAGTGTTAGGACGTTCTACAGCAGAACAAAGACAAAATCTGGTGGATAAGAGCCAAAAAACCCCTTATCCTCCACTGATCTGCAAGTGATTGAATGAAAAATGATGAGTAATATGGAAATTTCTCCATATGATAACATATGGCTTCCCCTCTGAAGAGTGCGTTACTATCTACCAGAAGATATTCAGTTTTCATGAGCACAATGTTACACCACATTTATGTTTCTCAGGAACCCACACTAGAACTAATGGAGACACAATAGGTGTTGTAATACTTGTCAATGGTTGAAACACATCCAAATACTAAAAAAACTACAACTGAAATGTAAGTCACCTCTGGTTATACAGATCTGACATTGTTTCACTGCTGGAGTAGGTTAGCAGTAGTGTGACTAAACTCAGTGAGTTGTGCTGATGTAAATTTGGTGTGACATTAACTTCAGGCAAAAGTCTACATTGAGTGGTGATCATTAGAGCTTTCAGTACTCCAAGGCCAGAAAAAGAAAGGTGTAGAAAGGGTTTACACAAAATAAACAAACTTAAAACTTGGTGCAAATGCAGCATCATTCAGGTAATTGCTGCGTATATGAGTGGTTAGAATAGTCACAGTCCAGTCAGGTGCTGACATAATTTAAGCAGGATGTACAGAATTGCTAAGAGTGGATGCTAAGACTGCTGACTTTTCTTGTGTGTTCACATCTGTCTGGGCACTAATGCCTGTGCTTGACAACCTCATGTCACAAATGAATTGTTAGGCTGCTTAAGGAGTTGTCATCAAAGCTGTTGGCAAAATAGCAGGTT
Source organism: Pheucticus melanocephalus (assembly GCA_013398405.1). NCBI lineage: Eukaryota > Metazoa > Chordata > Aves > Passeriformes > Cardinalidae > Pheucticus > Pheucticus melanocephalus. Next base: position 57,567 of record VZSJ01000531.1, on the reverse strand, counting down.
TTTATACAAATTTGAGAAAGTGCCATTTTAACAGAGCTCAGTGGCAAGGTTCACTCTATCACTTATGGATGAATCATACATAAGGAAGTCAGACTAGAATCAATGTAGGGTGGTTTATGTAGAGACTGTAAGACGGTTAAAGTACAAAGACTATGAGTACAAGAAGTTAAGGGTTCAAAAGGGTATAGTAGCACTTAATCATTGACTAATTTAATATCTATACACTTATTCAAAAAGATATGCTACAATTCTAACAGCAACTTAAGTACAAATTCAGGATAGGAACATTCATGCCAAAACCAACTCTCACACATGCGCACAGGCAAAGGGTTGTCTACATCTACATCTGTGTTTAAAGGAACCTATCAAAAATTACCTTTGAGTTCAGCCAAATTCTCACATCAAATCCCCTAGCATCTCTTAATGGGCTCTACTGCACCTCGAGGAGTATGTGTGTGTTGGGGCAGTATCAGCTGAGGCCTCATAATCAGTGACAGTCATTCAAGTATTGTCCACTGGCGAGCTGGCAGGCTCCAAGAGCCATCCCACTGGGATGGGTGTACTGGCACAGGTGTCACACCTCAGGAGAGTTCAGAGGGCTGCTTCCAGAGGGGATCTTGGACTGCTGATCATGGGGTTATGAGACAATTTGCTTTAGTTATCTGTCATTTTCCATGCTGGCCAAAACACAGCTGGTAGCTACTGGACTTATTCCCACAAAGTCTAGTAATGATGGTACCATTCCACTTGGGCTACAATACATTTTTTCAAAAGATCTCATAACCTTGGTAGCATTTCACTTGGGTTACAAGTAGGAGTTCAGTAGGAGTATTGGGAAACTATGCTGAAGAAACTGCTTTAGGAAATTCCTGCTAGCACCATGTAATAGAACATAAAATAGTAGCTGAATAGAATACCTTGTGATCCAATAATTATTACAAAATTGAAGGTTTCATGTCATCTTTATTTTAGAAAAAAACTTAGATTTTTTTATCTGGGTGGCCTTGGCATTTGTAAATCACCAGATTGGAAAGGATATACTTCAGATACTGATTCTTTTTCATGTTCTCTAAAATCTCAGGGAGATGCATACCCATACAGACTCACTGAGCTCCAGCCTGAAGAATTTGCAGAACACTTTTCCTGGTAAAATGTAAAATTCGATGTGCGTATGGTTGCTGATGAATCGACATATCTATGGGATATTTGTTACCATGCAGTAAGGTATATGTTGAAGGCATTTTCCTATTACGATGAAGGGTTTATAGATTTCCAGATAAACTTCTAATACAGTTAGAATATTCATTGTCTTTTAAAAGCAAAATTTTTTTCTGAAGTTGTTTGCCCAAGAAGTCTATGATAATTATCATGAAGAAAACATTAATTGCTTGACTTTGCACATCTCCTCAAAACAAATATTGATTGAATAACTTGAAGATAGTTACAGAATTTAAAAAATAATTCTTTGCTATGAATGAGAGGAATGAAAAATTCTATATTATTCAGTGGAACTCAATCTTTCATGAAGGACTGCTATCGGTGTGTAGTAGATTAAAGTTCTAATCTGGTGTAACTTCATTGATTCCAGCACTTATCAGCAACCTGAATGTAGTTTTTTGTTATTTACAGTGTGTGATATAAGTATTTCCCTTTTTTTCTACATTAGGATTATAACAAAAGTGCACATTTTCACTTCTTTTTTTTTTCCTCTTTTTTGGGTGTTGGGTGTTTCTTTGTGTAAACTGATATTTGGGGCTTGCATATATTTTAGAAAACCTTTAGTTCTCCAGGTAGCTGATTTTATTTTTATCTGCCTTCATTCCCATTACTATGTCAGTTTGGAAAAGGAAAGACTAATCTCCTAATACTCCTTTAGCAAGCAGACTGGCAAAATGTGCAAGTGGGGACTGCATCCCCTCCCTATATCCTTATATATTTCAGCCTTCTTGAGAGCAAGAGAAGTCAAATACTTGATGCCTAATCCCATGGCAATCTAATTTCCAAAGTCACACAGCAGCTGCAAAACTCCATTTCTGGAGTTTTTGTGCAAGGTTATCCATGGTTAAAGGTTATCCATGTGCAAGGTTATCCATGACTGTTACAGCTTCACTTAGCCAAAGAGGGTTTATGCACTGGTGTGGTCTACTGAGACAGGACTATCTGCACTAGCTTTGTGTAAATATGTAGTGTAATGTGTGTATGCAACAAGTTTAATATCAGTTCTCTACAGAGCTTTGCCTGTTTGTTCTGGGACTTCAGCAAAATTGTCCTCACTTTTCTCCTGTTATTCTCATTAATGCAATTTTTCAGCTCGCACAAAACATTCACCTGGATGTGCAAAAGTGTCTTTGAAAAAGGGGAAAAAGTGGTGGTATGTTGCTTATAAGTAAAACCTTACAAAGGGAAGGCCTTGTAAAGTCATGGCCCACGCCTGCTACTTCAGCTAAGCAGAAAATGACTATGGGAACGTGACTCAGCTGAATTAGAAGTAGAAAAACAAGTTATATAACCATCACATGTTCACATCATCATGCATGGTGGTTGGTTGAATTATGTTTGCTATGGTTTAAAAGTATGTAACTGATAAAGGCCTGACTGCTGGAAAAGGCCTGGCTTCAATAATTAAGCAGCTCTCCTTTGCACCTGCCTGGGGACTCTATGTCTCTACAGACCCTCACTCATCTCACAATTGCACACTGTACAAAACCCATTTCAGAAAGATAATTTGCAACTTTGTAAATTTGATCTTTCTCATTTACCTATGTGTGCACACAGGTGTTCTATACAGAAGGATCTCCCAGTTAAAACTGGCAAAAACACAGACCAACTATTTTGTTTTCTTTGTGCATTCTTAGTAAGCATTTAGAACCAGAGATTTCTGTGTATTTTCCAGTAAAAAGAGACACAGTGGTGTCATGTGTGCAGAAAAGTTATGCTCTAAATAATCATGTTTAAAAATGGTAAAACAGTTGCCTTTTTGGCATCCTGCGCTAAGCTGACTGTCTTTGTGCTGACTACAATCAGATGGTAAAAAAAGACTGTATGTTAACCATAATGTGGCTTCTGTAAAATACCACTCCCAAATGTGAGATTACATGATGAAATGCAGCAGCCTAAACCTAACCACTGTCACAATTTATTCTTGTACTTTTGAAATGTCATTGTGAGATGGAAGTCACAGAAGCACAGAACAGATTCCACTGAGTTGGAAAGGACCCACAAGGATCATCAAGTCTAACTCCTGGCCCTGTGTAGAATGCCCCAAGAGCCACACCATGAGCCTGAGAGCATTGGCCAAATGGTTCTTGAACTCTGACAGGCTTGGTGCTGTGAGTACTTCCTTGGGGAGCCAGTCCCTGTGCCCAACCACCCTCTGGATAAAGAACCTTTTTTTTAATATCCAACCTAAACCTCCCCAATGCAATTTCATGCCATTCCCTCAGGTCCTGTCAGTGGCCACCAAACAGAAGAAACCACAAGCCAGGGTTGGCCCTCCTGGCTGCCAGGGCACTGCCGACTCACATCCAACTTTCCCACTGACCAGGACCCCCAGGCTCCTTTCTGCAGCACTGCTCTCCAGCATCTCATTCCTCCGTTTATTTAACACAACCAGGGTTGTCCCATCCCAGGTACTGAGTTGGGCACCTTCCCTTGTTGTACTTCATATGGTTGGTGATTGCCGAGCTCTCTAATTTTGAGGTCTCTCTGCAGGGCCTCCTTGCCTTTGAGGGAGTCAACAGCTCATCCCAATTTTGTATCATCTGTGAACTTGCTCAGTATCCCTTCCACTCCTGAGTTCGAGTCATTTATGGAGATGTTGAACCGTGCAAGGCTGAGGATGAAGCTCTGTAGAATCTGACTGGGGACAGGTCACCCCATTCACTATTGCCCAGCATGCCTGACCTGTGAGTCAGCTGCTCACCCATGCCATGATGTGTTTATCCAGCTCTGTGCTTCACATTTTCTCCAGAAGGATACTGGGAGAGACACTATTGAAAGCTTTTCTGAAATCCAAAAGGAGCACGTCTACTGGCTTCCCTTGATCAGCTGAGTGGGTTATCTTGTCCTAAAAGGATGGCAGATTTGATAAGCAGGACTTCCCTCTTATGAAGATGTGCTGGCTGTGACCAGTGACTGTGCTGTCCTTTAGTTGTTTTTCAATATCTTCCAGAATAAACTCCATAACTTTATTGGACATTGTTAGTGAGACTAAAAGACCTGTAGCTTCCAGGGTCATTCTTTCGCTGTTTTTGAAAGTTAGGACAAAGTTAGCCAGCTTCCAGTCAACTGGGACCTCTCCTCTCTTTGGATCAAATCTATCTTAGTCAAAACAAAAGTACAATCTATTGACTTTGCATCACTAAGAGAAATAAACTGTACTATATATGCTTTTTTTTTCTCTTCAGTTTTAATTCACAGAATATTCTGGGTGGAAGAGGATCATCTTAGCATTGCTAGCACCATGCTCTGACTGAGTTAATCTGTTCTCTCATTATTTCCTTTTTCTTTTTTTTAGGAAATTACAATAGCAAAGAATGCAAAACGCAATTGTTCTATACCTACACATGTATTCCTTTACATCTCTGTTGGCTAGCTTTAAAGCCTACTAGCAGTATGTCTGTAGCTCCCATGGCAGGAACTGTTTAAAGGTAATCAGAATTTTCCTTCCATTACTTTTGATTTTAAAACTACAATTCACACTCTCTTTTTTCCTTTCCTTTATTAAACAGCCAGTGTTAGATGCAGGTTAAAATAGAACATCTCTCAGCATACTGCAACAGCTTCTCCGGAAAGACTTCAAGTGGGATATATTTTTAGGTAAGTAAATTCTGTGGCCCATGTGAACATGGACATATTCACATATCCACAAAAATAATATTCCCACAGCTGCAATAGCTATGGCATATTTTCTTATGATTATTGTGGCCATACTTGTTCACCAATGCGGTATGTTAAATTCTGTGGATGTCCAAAGTCACTTGCAAAGACACAGGTGCTCCTATATGTGGGGCACAGATATCAGACTCTTATATCCTTTGCCTATGTTGCAAAATATGTTTCAAAAGCTATTTTTGTATCTCTCTTATACAGGACATATCCTGCTCCAAGGGAAAAGAAATAAAAACTGAAAAAAAAAACCAAACCTCAAACCAAAAAAACAAAAAACTCAAGTCAAAAAAACCTCTCTTGCTAATGAGATGAAGATGTTCGAATTTTTAAAGTTATTTTTCCCTATGTGAAAAAAAATGTGCCAAAATTTTCCTTGGGGAAAAAAATCTTAAGAAAACCTTGGTGCAAAGTTCTGTCCTTCATTGGCTGCATTTGTAATTAAATTTACATTTGTGTTCAGTCTAAAACAAGGTGCTGTAGGGTCCCCTTTCCCGTCCTCCCCACCCAGCTCCTTTACCCCGAGCCCAGCCCAGGCTGTGTCCTGGCACTGCGCTCATGCCGTCTCTCCCCTCATGTCCTGAGGATGTCCAAGGTGGTTAGGATTTGTCAGGTCACACCTCAGCCTGTCAGGACTCGGTGGCGTGTCCTTTGCCCTGCTGCAGCCATTGCTTCATTTCATCTGCACAGAGCCTGGCAACAGCCTGGCCTCCTTACATGCAGATAACCATGGCCAGCCAAAACCAGCTGGCTATTTTTGTCCTGCTTACCTGTCATATCCCCATGGCTTTTGCTAAACCATGCAGTGCTGTTATTAACCCCAGTCTGGGCCACGGTACAGAAGCAAGCTCTGCACACATGCCTGTGCAGATGTGTGTGCAGGACATGCAGGCCCAGCAAGAGCTGCTGGTTCTGGGCTGAGTGATGGGGGCTAGGCTACATCCCCAGCCCTTGCCTCTCCCTTCCCCCTTTCCTCTCCCCATGGCTCACTGCCTGCTTAAACTCCTCCTCACTCAGCTCCACTCTGCTTTCAGCCTCTCTCGCTGCTTTCCCAGTTTTTCCCTAATTTTTTTAATGTGAAAAGCTGACTCATTCTGTGTCTTCCACTCCCTTGGTCTGACAACCTATTTTCTTCATGGCAGTTTGTATCATCCGTGCTTTACAACAGCAGTTCTTTCTTTTAACCTGATCCCCAGTGACTTCTCCACGAGCCTGCCCCTCCTTCCTGTCATGATCTGGTCTCCCCTTCTACCTCTTCTCTCCCATTGCTTTCTGCCCCTGTTCTCTCCTGCCCAGCCTGAATCAACGGAGCAGGGACATCCATGGAAGAGGTGAGGTCTCACTCCAGGCAGTCCTACAGCCTCAGCTGCAGCCACAGCAAGCACACTCCTGCTGTCCTCTGCCTCCCACAGGCTTCCATCCTCACCTTGGCTCCTGGAGAAAGGAGACTTCAGGCACAGAAACATGGGAGCTTTGGTCAGAGTCTTCTTCTGGGCCTGGGGCAAAAAAGGCACCCTTCTAAACATGACATTTCACACAGTATATGCGCGCCTGAAAATTTACTTTTACTTGCTTTGTCTCGAAACTAGTTTAATTAGGGGCTGTACTATCAAGCCAAACAACTAACTCACTGGTAATAGGAGACAGAGAGAAAAGAACCAGGTCAGAAGTGGGTGCTGAAGTAGTTTCTAAAAAGAAGCAATAATCTAACATTAGTACAATACTGTATTGCTTATGCTTCTTTGGTGTTTTTGCAGAACATCTTTGCCTCTTGTTAGAAATAAAAGGCAAATCTGTTCTCAGGCGATTCTTCTCCCCTACTTTTCAGCCTTAATAGTATTTGCATCTCCTCCACCTTCTTCCTTTTTCTTTTCCTTTCTCCATCCCTTTTAAGTTGTAATTCAATCTCTTCCAACACATGATCTCTTTTCTTTTTTTAGCACTCCCTCCACCCACTCTCTCATTAGTTTGAGTTAATTAGGAATAGTAGCCAGCCCTCAATCTGTTATGTGTTAAAACAGAACAATCCAAAACAGAGGCACAGACACAACTACATGATTTCATTGTCTAAGGGAGACAGAAAACCAGTGGGGATTCTCTTATCTAGACTAATATCTTCCCAATGGTTAACCTAACTGGCTTTAAAACGTTCCACAATTGCAGATCTGGGACAACAATCTTTCCCTGTTTCCTTTCCTTTTTTTTCTTCCTTTTTTTCTTTTTCATTTCATCATTGGCAAGAATGAGTGAATTGGATTGACATGGAGGTGATAGAGGAAGAGAAATAGTCTACATGTCAAAATGACAATTTATATTACATGGTTAACAGAATGAGTGGTACGTGCAATGGCTGTGGGTATTTTCATCTGCTGTGTTGTACAATAAGGTCCTTTTTTTCTCAGAAGTGTATCATCAAGATCACTCCCAATTCAATGCAGATTGTTTGCTTGAAGGATCTCTTTCTAACAGTAATATAATTTGATAAATGTCAAATTGAAACAAGAATCTAAGTATTCACTTGTTTCTATTAGTGAATTGTGTATATATAAAGGTCATGCCTGGTATTTTTCCTGTAGTGCTGATCACAGACCCTAGGGCAGAGTGTGCTGTGGAAGTGAATTATAACACGTCTAAGAAATCAAGCCCTGATTCTGAAGGTAAGGCCTTACATTTTTTGACTGACTACATATGGTGCTCTTTGGATGAAATGCATGCTTAGGAAAGACAGGTACAGCTGTGCAACTACTACAAAAAATTATGCCTGCATTAAACATAAATGTGAGTGATTTTGAGTGTTTATGAGGCTGTTTATATATGTATACCTAAATGCATAATTATGTAAAGTTTTAATCTTCAAAGATTGTTGTGTAAGATTCATGAACTATAGACAGCCACATTTATAATAATTGTTAGATTAAGTTTCTAACTTGGTACGTATGTGCCTGCATGCATATGAAGTTGTGTGCCAGTAATTTGTGTCAATAATTTACCCATTAATTAGCAATGCTAGTGCAATAAATCTTTAAAGTTATGCAACTTTCAGTGATCTTTTTTGAAATCTGATATCCAGGATATAGAATGAAAAATCTATTGGAAAAAAGGAAACAGAGACATTGTAAGTATTGCCATCAAAATCTCTTTATCTGTGTTAAGAAAAAATAATTTCCTTTCTGCCAAAAACATCTCTTTATGACAGAGAAGACATCAGACTAATGAGACACAAAAGGAATGCTTAATGAATGACAAAGTATAAGCTTGATTATCAGAACATACCAGAGTACTACAGCACTGGACAAGATAATATCCCCTCAAAAAGACATCCTTGGAGGTTTTACTGGGAGGTAGGGGGGCAAGAAGTTTCTGGCTGGATACAGATAGCAGAGACCAAACATCTCCACACGGAGATGCAAGAAATTGCAAGTTGCAATAAATGTAGAACTTTTTTACAATTTATTATTAATATGCTGTTTGCTTATTTATTACTCTAGTTATTGGTACAGTTATGTGCAAACTGCATTAACTCCAGCAAGGCGATCTATTTGGCCTTTATACTGTTCTTCCATTTGATCTTCTCTTTCTACAGTAATGCAAAGATGTAGTGATTGTTGCGGGTCTACTTTGCAACACAGATGAAAAAATTGTTCTTTTTTTACCCATGGAATTAAAATAATTTATATTGACAACTCCATTTCAATACAGGCAATTAAGACTATTTAATTTATGCAATCTTTCTCTATGCGTTTTAGATTACAATGTTAGAGTGGCATAAGAAAAAGGTATAAACATGTCTATTAATGAAAATTCAGGACTTTAAAAATCTCTATACTAGAAGACATTAATAATTTTATGTAGTGATTACATGAATAACTTTATGAAGTATTGACATCTGAAACTATATCACTTCCAGTGCTACACAGAAGCCATAAAACTTGTATGAACTCATATAAATCCATCTATTAGTCAGAAAGAAAAAAATGAGGGGGGGGAATAGTAAAACTAAGTTAATCTAAAATCTATCAAAAAGGTGTCCAGAAAGTAAAAACTTTTAGAAAGGGAGGAAATAATTTCCACTTTATCACACATATATTAAACATACTAGTAATTCTTCAAGAGTAAAGATCCCTTCATTCTCAAATTAGAACTATGGTTTCTATCCTATATTGTAGCTTTCCTCATGTCAAATCACTAGGCTAGCCCCTGAAATTGTTCCATGCCTAAAACAGCAGGATTTTCTGTACAATGCACATAAAACCCCTGTCTTCCGTCAACATATAAACTGGTATGGCAAGAGTACGAGAAAGGTAGTGCTGTGGTGTAAGTTTGCATTTTAGTATGTGATAAACCAGGGCAGGCATTTGCCACAAGCTGAGAGGAATGACTGGAAGATTGTTACATAACACAAAGCAGAATCCACAATCCCGAGTGCTCTCAATTCACTGCTGCCCCTGAAGTCCAGCTCAGACACAGCTTCGACAGCAAGCTCAGCTTGAGCCACGCTCAGTATGACACTTTGTGAAAGCTTCAGAATGCAGGGTAAGACAATAAACAGCTGCAGAACCAAGCAAAAAGTAACTTCTAAAATGCAGATGTGATGCAGAGGTGTCTGTGTCCTGTAGGTATTAGTAGCACATAGTGACTCATACATGTGGTTGTCTAACCAGACAAAAACATAAAACCAATTGTTTTATAAATTATCCTTTAAGAGACACTGCTCCTAGTGGATCAACAACTTTGATACTAAAAACTGCTTTAAATCAGTTAGGCATGATGATAGTTTATCTTGTGCTTCTAATGCTTATGCTTGCATTGCAGCTGATTTAGACTTACTCTTGACGCATATAGAGGTAGATTCACAGAGACGTATATTTGTAGGATCAGTGGTATTCTTACACTTGGAACAATGACCTTTTTGGATTTGATATAGTGCTTAAATACACCTCAGAATTAAAATTCAGACTAAGTATTATTTTAAAATTCATTACTTATATGTTTAGACAAATTAGTAAAAAGTACATAAAAGTATATATTGCTAACTAAACAAAAAAGAAATCCAGAAAAATAGAAGCTTATAATGCTTGAGCTGCAGCAATAGAATTTGTGAACTCAAAGAATTTGAAGGATATTTAGGCTATATAGAAAAATGCTAACTATGATGAACTGGAATCATCTTGTGCACAGGTACATGCAGAATATTAATTGGATTGCTAATTTCTTCAAAAGCCAGGGGCTCAGTAGGAGATTTTGATGATTAATAATCCTTAATCTGTTAATAGGAATGCTGGAAAAAGATTCAGTGATCATGAATACAGCTTACTGTATACAGAAATGTTTGCATCTCCATATTGCAGCATAAAAACTATACAAAAATATTTTTCATCCCTTATCCAGACATATTTGAATGCTTTTGTATTTTAAACATGGAGATAGATAACTGAAATTGTTAGGATAAAGCAGGCATATTCTTACTGTAATGGAGTTAACTACCCAAATATCCTTTTAGTTTTTGAACCCTGACCATCCCTTTTTACAAACACTTCCTTTTTAAACCACTGCCTGGCATCACACAGACTGCAGGCTTCTGCAAATGTTCACCACCAAGCAAAGTACTTTCTATCATTAATATTTATTCTCAATTCTCCATTTTGGCTGTAAAGCTACAAGCACAAACCTATCTGACAAAATGTTTTTACATGACACTCAGGTTAGCATCTTTTCTTAGTTGCTAGTGTATTGCTTAAGCCTTAATTTGAGTCAATGAATTTAATTGATCGTATTTTTAACCTTCAATTAGTATTAAGATTTATTCCAAAATTAAAGCAAAATTAGTAGTAAATGGAATTTAGAGCCCTCAGAAGTAATATCTTTTTAGATCCAAGGAAGCAGCTTTTCTTATTTTGTGGTCAGGTCTGGGAAAAGATGAAAAAGAAATCAGAGAACTTTTATTTGAGTGTATTTGTGAAGTTATGACATTTTTGTGTGTTTGAAATTTTAAAACTTTTTTGAAAACAAATTGCCATGACTAATTTTAAGAAATTTTCTTTGTGGTATTCATATAAACTGAACATGAAATATTATACAAAAGCACATAGCCTTCAGAATATGTTCTCAGTGTATATTATTTAACTAATTCTGTACATCAGTTCATGATGGAATTAGGGATTAGGTAGGAAAAAAGGGATGGATTTGAAATGTCTTATTGAAACTTTACTCTTATGCCCTCTTACTGTTGTCACAGAGGTAGCGTGGCAAGATAGCTATTTCTCTATCTTCATAAAAATAGTAAGTGTATTTGATGTTGTCTTGTTTTCAAGTGCTTTATTGCACAATTGTAGCTACACTAAAACAAGACAAGACTTTATAAGACTTTATTGAGTCCAATAGAATAAAATGTTCATTTTAGTTTGCTTTACATCTATCACAAAGAGAAGAGATGGGAAAATAAATAATGAGAAAAATATTGTCAAAGCAACTTTTCCACTTTGTCTTTCAGAACATTTTAAACTGATTGTCTTTCCATCCAAAATCTGCTGTCTCTGATTAAATAGTTGTGATTGTATTAAGTGAACTGAAATGCAATTCTTTGAGCACTGAACATTCCTGAACTGTGAGTACTAAAAGTACGGATAAATTTACTTCCATCCTGTGACAATTTAACAGTACTCCTTGACTTTATATGAACTTACATGACTTTTCCAGCTAGATAAACATGCTCTAATTTTAAAATTTTTCTTGCTTTTCATTGCAAACTACAGCACTTGAATCTCATGTAATTTCTCCTCAGTGAACAGCTATTCTGTAATTTTTCTCAGAACACTCCTGAGTAGTGTTTTCAGAAAAACTACTGAGTAGAAATTTTCTTCTCTTTTCACAGAGATATTACAGTATTATTTTCCATCATTAAGTGTCCTTGGCAATGAAAGACCCTTTGAAAGGAAGTGTATAGAGAGGTTTGAGTTTCTAAGAACTTACAATCTTGGAAAATATTAGACAGCTGTTACACTGGTACTACCTAATTATTGCAAGTACGTATTCAATTTTTTTTAAAATTTGATTTCTCACAATAAATCAGCTATGTGGATTTTGCTGAAAGAGTTGCTATTGATGAAAGATTAAAAATGGAAAGTTAATCTTGTGAAAAACAGGCAAGAAGGTGTAAAGATTCACAGACAGTAGACTCCAAACTGACACTGCAGTTACCTGTGAGAGAAGAGCAAAATAGAACATATTCTAGTGTACCTAGTGTGTAGTTGTCAGCTTGTAAATTACTGCAGTACACTTACACTTTTAGTGTACTGCAGTAATTTAAAACAAGACACAGGGAAAGCAGGTTTATCAAGGAATTGTGAATAAAAAGTTTTAGAAAAGAGACTGAGTGCCCCTGGATGCCCCCAGCTACTGTGATTACCTGACTAGAGCACAGTGGAAGACAAGTTGTTCTGCCTAGGAAAAAAAACTGGTTTCTGCCCAGAAAAGTGGAACTGCAGCTCGAGCTCTAAGTTCCAGCAGTTGAAAAACTGGATAATTGCTTTGGGGACATTTCTCTTCCAAAGGCACATCACAGAGGTGTGGATGTGTATCCACTGCAAGGAAACACAAATTGTGTGCTTGTGCTCTGACTAAGGTGGCAAAAGGAGGATTTAGCCATCATTAATCTAGAATGGGAAAATATTCCGAGTGCAAACTACAAAACATAAATTTCTTATTGAGATCTTTCCTAGCAAGTTTGCTTACATTAACTCAGGTTGTTTAAGTAGATTGATATATCCAATTCTCTTATTCTAATTCATATGTTAGCCCACAGTAGCTAAATCTTCATTTCATCAAAACATTTTTTTGTTTAGTGTTCTAAGCTTTAGCTTGTATGTAGTTTGGCAATCTCTTTTTCCTCTGGTGCTTCTCCCTTCAATCCCTCTGGTTTTTTACCTTCTGTTTAAGTAAAAGTTTTCCTACTTGCTTATGCCAAATTAATACAACATTTCAGGGGACAGTTTGAGAAAACATCAGAATTTTACTTAGTTTTGAGATGAAATATTAAATCATTCTTGACAATGAAAAAGGAGTAACAAAGGAGCTTACCCAGAGCAAAACAACAGTTTATGTTGGTTATGAAAGATTAAATGCTGTCTTCCACTGTCTGCAAAACTTCTGTATCAGTGGAGTCTGGAAAGATAAGCAAAAAAGAAAGGCAGGTAACAGTTTAATTTTTCAAGCCAGATTTATAACTTTAGCTATATGCTGCTTGTTTTTCATTAAAAAATTGTTAGGAATAAATAGTAATTCTGTTTTTGACCGTCCCTGTCCTTGATTTATTTTTGCCTCTGCTTTCTCCAGCATGACGTGCTGATCATCCAAGTAAATTTCAGTTCATTGCTATCATTATAATGCCAGAATACAACTATCATCCAGGAAATGCATAATTCAAAGAACTTTTTCAGTACTTAGTATAATGATTGTGCATAAACCCTAGAATTCTCACTACCAAAGCAATATGCCAGAGAATATGTATTTGGCAGGCTTCAGCAACATATTGAAAAATGCACTAAAATTTTATTGACATAATTATTTATCTCAGGAATAAGAAAACTTGATGTTCCTAGTTCTCATAGTTTTACTTACACAAATTAAAAGAAACAAGGAGGTTTTAAATTTTTCTACTGCCTTGTAATTTGTACAGTTAATTTAAAATAGAAATAATTTTAACTTAATTTTTAAAAATATATAGAAACCCTCAGAGATTTACTCTAAAGGTCTGAACCTGAGTCTTTTCTAGACATACTCTGGCAGTAGGTAACGTTACACAAAATCATCTAAAAAAGAAGTTTACTTACATTCTTAATTACATAGATTACCAGGGCTGCCTCCACAGATGACCAGAGCATTAGCCTCATGTTAAAAACATCTAACAGGAAAAGCACTCTGAGACTGTAGGGTTTCATGTGTTTATGGAAAAAGAAAGAGAAGACATGCCACAATTCTTGGACCAAAAAACCCCCAAATGTTATTCTTGTTTTCTTATAAATTCTGTAACAATCAGAAAATATTTGCAAGCACTATTTTCTCAGAATTACAATAAGTTATTTAAATACTGAAGCATTTTATTGGACAACAATGTTCCCATTTCAAACATTCTTACTCCTTTGAGAAGGAGTTTCTCTTCTTTTTCTAATTTTCTTCTTAGAAGAGAAGTGAAATATATTCATTGAATCAGTCCCAGAAGGGAAATCTTGTTCTATCTATCTGCAGTAAAAAACAAATACACACACAGGTGGCACATCCACAGAACATACTTCTAATTTTAGATGAAAAGTGAATAATGTCACACACAACATGTAGAGGTATGGCTTCACTATAAGTTTGGTTCCTTCCAAGATTTACTGTTGCTGGGTTTGCATTTGTAATTCTGCTGGCTAACACATTTCTGTCGAAAAGCTAAAAGATTAGTTCCCAAAGTATGTTTGAACCTGATTTCCAGTAGTACATTATCACCTATATTCCATCCTGAAATGCATTCAAGGCATCTTACAGAAACTACTAGTACACTTCAAATTTCTCACAACTCATATTCCTTTTTGAAAGCAATTATTTAATTAGATGATTACCAGGACTTAAAACTGCTCCTTCAGAAGATTTGCAAGACAATAGGAAAGTTCTTGACAGGATTCAGTGGATGCTGGACTGATCACATCATCTCTTCAACAATCCTAGTCAACTGCTTTAGCTGTTAATTTTCATTCACCAGTGATGCTAATGAGTAGCATACACACAATATTCTACAATATTTCTACCAACAAACACATGACAATTTGATTATAAGCATTTGGACATTAGGAAGAAGTTCTTCAGAGAAAGGGCATTTGGGCATTGAAATGGGCTGCTCGGGGACGTGGTAGCATCACTGTCCCTGGAGAAGTTTAAGAAAAACCTGGATGTGGTACTCAGTGCCATGGTCTAGTTGACAAGGTGGTGTTGGGTCACAGGTTGGGCTTGATCACCCCAAAGATCTTTTGCAAAATAGCTGATTCTGTGATTTCGTGATTCTGTAATCATGACAAAGTAGAGAGAAATGGGAATAACAAATTACAAGGTAATGTAGCCAACTCACTACATCTAAACTTAAAATTAAGGCTTTAACTACAGAGCAGGAGATAATAAAAATCTTGCTAATTATCTTAAAAGGAGACTAGACTCAATCATCTGGAAAACAGAAACTCTTCATAAGGTGCTGCAAAAGTTTTATTGTGTATTGGATTTTGAATCCTGAGTCCTAGCTCCCTGGACCAGAGATGCACAGATTTACAACCAGGTTAAAGTTCACTTTTCACTAGAAACAGCAATCTCTGATGGCATCCACAGAAACCTCCCTGAAATTTGCAAACAAAGGCAGGTCTTGCTTCATAATATTTGTTTGTTTGTTTAAGTTAAACTAAAAAGTTGGGAAACAGAGGAGTTGGAAATCTATCAAAATCCTCCATTGACATTACAATACAAGGAAAGTACTTGAGTGTCACAGTCAATTTGGAAATGCTGTGTGATTAGTCACTGTGCCAAGGTTTTTATTCCTAATAAGTCACTTTCCTACTGCAAATATGGTTCCTTCTTAGCAGTTCCAATTACATTTTGAGTGTTATAAAGGGGAATTTTGACATTAAGGTTATTTATCTGATGCATGATTTCTAGCCAGCTCTGTAGGAACTTCCTGGAAATACTAGTATAGATGATAAATAGCAAGTTAGAGTGGGGAGTGGAAGGACAGGATGACCAAAATGAATAATCATGGACTTCTTATTAGTTTTACATTAGTTCAGTTGCAATTTCAGCAGACATTCTCTTGATGCCTTCTATTAATTGCAAGTTTCAAATTCTATTCTAGCTGTTAACCATGATGTAGGGAAAAGGAACTCATCTTGAGTAAAAAGATTTGGATTTTTTTCACTACAGAGAGCTCAAAACCTAATACATCCTATACCAAACCACACAAAAATGAGCCTTTCAAAAGTACCGTAGTAATGATGATGCTGATAATTAATATAATATAGTAACATGAATATAATAAAAACTGATATAAAGAAATTAAGGAATACTCATTCAGATAATTGTTTCTAAATATCAAAGAAAGAGGTAGACATTAAATATAAATCTGAATATTTTTAATTTTAGCTGTACAGAGACTTCTTCTAGATTCTCCTCAGAACGTTAAAATTAGAAGGAAGGAGGGTTGTTTTCACTTGTGAGTCTTTCATAGCTGAAGAACACAATTACTACACAGAGGCTTAAAAAGCACACATAGCAATTATGTAAAATCAGTTGAAGCTGTCTAAAACTTGGCTTTGAAACAAAGGTTTTATGGAGGAAATGCTGAAAATTACTTGGCAGTAATTGTTCCTAACAATGTAGGTTAATAACTAGTGTTGGGTCTGATTCTGATCTAACCTTGACCAGTTTTTTCAACTGATTTACATCAAATTATTTATGAAGTTTACCCATAAGAGCTTTTATTGTGACCCATGGCATAAAATCCTTCTCTTTATTTGTAATCAATTGTTTGAGAAACCTTCAAATTATTGCATCACTCATTTGAACTTTGTACCAAAAAAAGTTTAAAAAAATTAGTTTAATTTTTAACAGGAAAAAAAGGAATAAATTTCTTCTGGTTCACAAAAAGATACTCTAAATAGAAGTCATTCTATGCTGCCAAGACTGGACTTATAGTCTACAATAAAACTGTGCTCATTTATTAACTATTGTTCTGATAATACTATTCTGTAAAGAGTTCTCATTTTCTCAGACCAGATATTCCAGCTAGTATTGAAAAAGGACTAAGTGTTGACTGTGCTCAGAAAGTTAGAAAAGCAATTGATGTGTATTAATTAAAATTGTCCTGTTGATGTGAAAACTCATTTAGCCTAATTGAAAAAAACATACTTTTGTCATATGATAACTTATTAATTGACTCTTTCTATGACTTTAATGGCAAATGCTCTCAGGATTGAATAAGTAAGAATTAGGTGAGTATGGAAAATTCTTTTGATATGAGTAAAATAGAGTTGCTTATATTCCATATTTTAGGGCAAATGAAAAGACAGACCTTTACAAGCCAGTTATGGTTTTCTACAGGTCTTATCCTAGTTTTGTCAGAATTTTCTTCTTTCTCTAGAAATTGATACACTTTTGTTGCATCAGACTATACTGAGTTCTTTTCATTTAATTCTGCTTGATTGCCTTCTCCACAGAAACTCATACAAAAGTAAAAGTACCTTTTAGTTTTGTATGAGCTTTTTTATCATAAACTGTAGAAAAAAAGAAAAAAAACAGTTGCATGGCATTTCAATTTAAGGAAGTGAAATATACTATGTTCTACCAAATATGCCTGCAACTTTTAAGAAATGCTGTAATGATGAAATAGATCGTCTTTTAATTTATATTACGAAGACGTTTACTTCCTGTAACTGAAATGGGTTCTACAGATAAATGTTTTTTAAAGTGGTGTAACAATTCCTACATCACTACTCACTCTCTGTGTCCCATAATATATCCAGTTCCTTTTATTTTAGTTTTATGTTTTTATGATCATGTCTTAGTCATTATTTTGTGCGTAAATTTCCCTATATACAAAAATAAAACATCTGTTTTATTAAAAAATCAATATACATTATGAGTAATGCTACCAAAAAACTACAATGAGCAGATGTCCAACTAGCAGAAAGAGAAATAAATAATTCTAAAAATGTATTTGGCATTATAGAATGATAGAATGATTTGGATTGAAAGGGACATTAAGTATAATCTGATTCCAACCCTTGTGCATGGGCAGGGATACTTCCCCCTAGACTAGGTTTCTCAGAGCCTCATCCAGCCTGGCCGTGAACACTTCCAGACATGGGGCATCCATAGCTTCTCTGGGCAATCTGTGGCAGCACCTCACCACCCTCACAGTAAAGAATTTTTTCTGATACCCAATCTAAACCTGCCCTTTTTCAGTTAGAGCCATGAACTTCTTGTCACTACACGTCCTCATGAAATTTCACTTTTCCAGCTTCCTTGTGCCAGGCTGCCTTTACCAATGGCTGCCATGAGATGTCCCCTGAGCCTTCTTTTCTCAAACTGAACAGCCCCAACCCTCTCAGCAGGTTTCCCTGCAGGAGGTGCTCCAGTCCTCTGAGCATCCTGACTTGTACCAACAGGTCCACATCCTTCTTATGCTGGCAACACCGGAGCTGGATACAGCACTGCAGATGAGGTGTCATTAGTGCAGAGTAGAGGAGAGAAATACCTCCCTTGACCTGATGGCCTCATTGCTGTTTGTGCAGCTCAGGATGCAGTTAACCTTCTGGGCTGCCAGTGCAAATTGTCAAAATATTGTTGATATTCTCACCCACCAACACCCCCGTCCTTCTTCTTAGGGCTGCTCCCAATCTATTCTTTGCCAAAACAGTTTTTGTGCTTTGGATTGCCCTAATCCAGATGCAGGACTGCTGAAGTTTATGAGGCTCTCATAGGTCCACCTCTCAAGCCTCTCCGGATGGTTCAAGTCACTCTTGATGGCATCCCTCCCCTCCAACTTTCAAGATGAAATGCAGCAGCCTAAACCTAACCACTGTCACAATTTATTCTTGTACTGTTGAAATGTCATTGTGAGATGGAAGTCACAGAAGCACAGAAGGGATTCCATGGAGCTGGAATCATTGAGTCCAGCTCCTAGCTCTGCACAGGAGCAACAACATGAGCCTCAGTGCTCCAAATGGTTCTTGAACCCAGGAAGACTTGGTGCTGTGAGCACTTCCCTGGGGATCCTGTTCCAGTGCACAATCATCCTCTGGGTGATAAACCTTTTTCTGATACCCAGCCTAAACTTCCCCTGACTGAGCTTCATGTCATTTCCTTAAATCCTGTCGCTTACCACAAGAATTAAGGGATTGGAGAAATATATTCCAAGACATATCTTTGTACACTGTTATTGTCCATGTTGCAAAAGGAAAGATTTTTCATTAACAGAGTTCAAATTTCAAACTCAAATACATAGATACTCATGTGTCTAGTGTCTCATTCCATGAGTATGTATATTACAGAAATTTTATAATGACTGAAGAACTGCTAATTTTGCTCAGATATACTGGTAATTATGTTAAAGGAACGCTTGTATTTTCAGAAATGCAGGATAGTAAATGTCCTGCAAAAAGGCAAAGGAATTTGCTCTGTAGCCTTGAAAACTTGTCATTTTTACTTCAGCACTTTGCAATTAGAGTTAGGAGGACTTGCACATTCTACCAAGATTTGGACTCTCGATTTGAATGGGCAAAGAAGCATGAATTGCACACCAGTTCTGCCTCATTTCTGATGTGTCTGCCTTTCCCCATCATACTAAACAGCAGCCACTGTTTCTGCAATGCCATAAAGAATATTGCCAAAAAGCATAGAGAATTTCAGAACAAGAATTCAGTGATTTTGCAAATCTTGGACATTTCCACTTTCAAAACACATATTGGTCCTTTTGATCCTTAAATCTTCCACGTCTAACTTAATGCTCAATTTATGTTGGTATCAATGAGGGATCTGTTCAAATTCCTGAACAATTCCCTTTCTGAAACTCCCTGTATATTCTGAATTTGGAAGAAATGTTTCAGGTAATCAGGACTTTTAATAACAGTGATATTGTCTCAAAAGAGATTTTTCTTTTTTTTTAAACTGTGAGGTTTTATAAAGCCTAGGCATGTACTTCAGCATTCAAGACTCAGTATGAATTCAGCACAGATGATGCAATACAACTACTGGGTGCAGCAGGGTATCCTGTGCAACCCCTACCCCAGAGAACTTTGGACAGTACTGTATAAGTCACCATGGAAGATTATTTATCTCCAGTGTTTTAAATTATAGCAACTTTGTAGAGGTTACTTAGATTTTTATGTTCCCTTTTAGAAGGAGTTGTGTAATTCAGGTTGTAATTCTGATTGGTCATTGGATGAGAGAGATATTTAGTTTGAAAAGTTTCCAGAGTTGTAAGTGACAAAATCCAAAGGCAGAGAGCATCTAATCTTTGTTTACTTGCAATAAAGTCCTTGCACTCTAGTGTCCTCTGACATGAGAGGTAGTTAAAGATAAATACATACAATCTTACATGATCTATGCATCTAGAACAAAATAAGAATTAGATTTCTTTAATGATCAAATATATGAAGGACAAGTTTTTTTCCTATAGAAATCTATGGAACAGATTTTCTTACTGCTCTGATTACAATTTTAGCTTTATGAGAAGATTTATTGCTGGAGAATGGAGGCACCTGAACTGTGGGAACTTGGAAGACAATATGGCAGTCATTAAAAAAAAAAAAAGGGAAAATAAAGACTGATTAGAAAAAATACAAGCTTGTGCCTACTTATGGGGTGTAAAATCCCAAGAGTTTATGGCCTTTAGAAAAATCAAAGTAGTTTCTGTTCCCAGAATAATCTCCTTCTACAATACAAAGTATATATTTCTTACGAAATGCTAAAAGGGCATAGAACAAAATCATGGCTTTAGACAGTGTTAGTTCAGCATACACTGACATAAAAATGCCAAGTAAAATCAAAAATTGCCCCTGGACTGATATCTCAGGGGAGGTAGGAAAGGCCACAGCATTACAGATGGAACTAGCATTGTGTTTAGGGACAAGAATCCAGTCACAAGTCACATCTGGCTTGTTCTTGTGACACACTGGTTTCATTAGTTGAATTTCCAGCTAGCCAAACTAGAAGCTCTGCCTTCATCTGTGCAGTCCTAGTTATTAAATAAAAGCTTACATAATGAATATGGCCTCAATATAGGCCCAATAGTTTGCACACCTAGACTACAGTGAACTCAGTGAAAATGTTACAGCATTGTCGATGTCCCACTGTATGGTCTCATATGAGAAGAACTTGTAATTGGGTATGCTGTGTTTGGTTATTAATTTTTTTGTCCAATCTTTGAGAAGAGACATATAGAAAAACTATTTACAGCTTTTTTTCTAGCATAAAACTTTAACTTAACTTCCTGACACAGAGTGACTCAGGTGAGACCTAAAGTTCATGCAGTCATTGGTCTCGCATTTTACCACAGCCAATGTCATTCAGCAAGGCATATCACAGCTTAATCACAGCTTGCACAGTGGACCTCTACTTGTGTTCCTCTCTGAACTTTCCATATTAAACAGGGGAAGTCAGTAGTTTTGAACTGGAATAAATATTCCGCTTTGGAATATAGGAAGCGCTATCACAAAATCAGAAAATACATCACATACTTTGCCAGGGTGTGGAGTCTCTCGGGATCCTTCCTTTGGCAGTGAAAAGATAACAAGTAACAAGCAAATTATTGACCAAAGAAAGGAAAGCATTAGGTAGAATATAACATTTCCAAGAAAACATTAACAACAAAACTATGTAAGCTTCAATAGCTGTATTATCCAATTGTTATATAATTCACTACTTGAAGTAATAGTACAGTCCTTGAATTGCATATCATTATTTAGGTGAAATGTAAAAGAATTGTGACTCAGGATGGGGAAAAAGTCCTAGAATGAAAATAGCAGAAAGCTAGAATAAACTGGAGGATGTTACATGAAGAAAATAGAAGACTTTCTGCACTAGGCTAAAAGCATTCCTAGACTGAAAATAAATAGGAAAGTGAAGGTGATTCATGAAATCCAAGGGTGAAAAAGGGAAAAAGAAAGAGAAAAGGGTTAGGGTTAGGGTTAGGGTTAGGGTTAGGGTTGGTTAGGATTAGGGTTAGGGTTAGAGTATGCCTTAGGGTTAAAGTATGTCTTAAATGAATAAATGATGTGGAAAACAAAGCAAAACAAAGCAGTGATTACTCGCAGTTTTGGAAAAATTGAATCTTTTCATCCAGCATCTTTAAAGCCTGTTTATAGAGATTTCAGGCTGTCCTAGACATGGAAAGAAGATATATATTATAATTTTCATAAGGAGTTATAATAGTTAACTTCCAGTTTAAACATTTTCTTTTTTAATTTGGAAAAAAATGGTACCTAAATTAGAATGCATTTAAAACACCCTCATCTGTGAGAGAGACCTTTGCTTCACCTAAAACCAGAGAAATCCACTGATCTCTGTTTTGCATCTCCAGTTAGGCAAATCTGAGCAATTTGCAGAGGTCTTAAGTAGAGACCAACTGTGATTAATAGAGAAATTAGTGGCAGGAAGACTGCTAGAGTAGATTTTAGTGTGTAAGTCTGGAAAAAAAAATTCTACACAAGAATAAGATTGCAAAGTTATATTCCAAATAAAAATAAACAAACCCTATTTAGACATTCTTTTTTCTGCATGAGACATGAGACTCAAAGACATTCTCTAAGGTGAGCAAACACTGTAACCCAAAATGTTAAAGCCTGAAAACGCTGCTCAAAAATATGAACTAACTGTGAGCTGTGAATTCTCCAAGTCTCTGCTAATGAAAGCAATAAGATAATCTTATTCTATTTCTATGGCTTGGATCCATTGTGCATTAATCAGAAGCCTAGTATGTAAGAACAGGTTCTGTGAGACCACTAATCAGAAAAAGCAGGACTTGATGAAAAAAGGAATTTCTTGTAACTTATAAGATGATTTGCCTGTGCAAGATATATGTTTTTCTTTGAATAATCAGAACAGAAAAGTGGGTTCCATCCAGGGTAGAAAAGACCAGTTTATTGAACAATTTGTTTTGGACTCAGATATTCCCAAGGGCACTGTGTATAAAACTTTGTCCTTAAATTTGTGGTGCTGTCTAGAAGAAAAAAACAAGTTTTTGTTTAGTTCAACTCAGGGAGAACTTTTTTTCTGGATTGATTATTTTTTCCACCTTCACATTTTTGAAAAACACATGAAGGATTTTTTTATCACCCTAGTCTTTTCTTATCTCTGTGATCTACAAAACAAACATTAATTACATTACTTCTAATGTACTCTGAACATATTAAAATGTAACCTAAGGTGGCTTGTTTTTAATGAATGCTTTCTAGCTCTGGTAATTATTCTCATCAACCTTCTAGTAAGAAGGTCTTGGTTTGTTTTCAGAGCTAGCAAGTCTGTCTTTACCTTCAGACCTGCCTTCAAGTACGTGAAGGAGTTCCCTTAGAATCTGAATACCTGCCTGCTGAGAGAAAGCAATTTTACAGGTAAGATGAGGAGGTCTTAAGCTCTGCTCTCCAGCTAGGAATTCGTAGTGTCTGCCTGGGCAGATTGTTTCAGCAGCATGTTCTTCATCAAGGTCTCAGCTCACTGAAAAGGCTGTTGCTTCTGGTCATAAAAATAAGTAGTGTCATTTTCTCTTTGTGATGAATTCTTTCATCCAATCATATTCCTGTATGCAAATATACCATGGCTGGTTCAGATAAAAAGCACAAGTAAAGCCAAGAGCTCAGTCAGGGCAAAAATCACTGTATTCCCTTTATACTTTATTTCACCTGTGTTTCAGGAACATCCTCAAACTTCTCAACTGCAATCATGAAGAAACAAGGCTCAGACAGCAATCCTGCTCCGGTTATGCCAGCGCTGCCAGAACCATTAAAAGATCTGAAAATTAAGTACACCAAGGTTAGTAGCACTTACTTTTCCTAATCTTTCTTATAAATTCACTTCAGACAGTAGGATGTGCTAATTTTAACCTTATATGAACTATGGAAGACACTGTAAATCAATGCTTAAAATGTTTATTCTGGCTGAATTCTGATTTTACACATATTAGCAAGTGATGTTCAGTGATCCTTTTAACCTAATTTAAAGCACCCATATGTGCATGCATGATAGAGTTGTTCCACATTCCACTTGGTATGGGTGCTGTTTTTCTCCTGAAACAAATTTTCATCAGTGATAAGCTTACTAGAAAGAATAAATGGAACAAAGATGGAAATGTTTCTACTATATTATTTTTCAAAATAGTGAATTAAAACAGCAAATTAAAATGTTAGCATATTGCATAGTGTTATAAGCAGATTCAAATAATTATACCAGATAAACTTACAAGGAAAGGGATGTGTGAAAACAAAACTGAAATAATATTAATTCTGGTCAGATATTTACATTAGAGAAAATGAATCTGGTTTTGAATTTGTTTTTCAGGCTAAAAAGTAGCTAATAAACTAGATATAGTCTGCCAATCTAACTATGTAATATTACCACAAACTTATTGAAACAGAAAATTCTTTCCATATAGAGCTAGAAATATACAGATAAAAAGGTCTGAATCCAGACTTGTGTTCCCAGCTTTAAAAGACTCCCCTGCTTTTATACCATAATATTGCATCACAGCACACAGGTCTCTGCTAGAAATTTGGAAAAGTGTTGACAGAAACCTTGCCCTCTGAAACATTCAGGTTTGAATTGATCAGAAAGGACCTCTTAACTCTGGAGATTCTTGGTTACTGTTCTTTTATTTTTCTTGATATCATTGCAAGGGAAATAATTTTATTTTCTAGAACCACTGTTTAATTTCTTTTCCTAAAGTAGGTATTCATCTCAATTAGTTCTTTTAAATTCTATGCTATCTTTTTTTTTTCTAATGGAAAAAGCTTAACCATATTCTACTACATGTCTTTCTTGAATAAATCACACAGGATCTTACTTTGTAAATATTTAACAGGAAAGATATGTAGTTCTGCCATGCAGTAGCCTGCTACTGCTCTTCCTGTCTCAAAAAAATTTTCTTTTACTCTTTGATTTTTTAGTTTTCTAAGGGAAAACAACTAATACACAAAAACCACCAAGTGATGTAACTGAATATGCAAAACACAAATTCCTGTAGATATTTCCATCCTTTTTAAATGTTTAATTATTAAGAATCTATTCTGTTAGTACAAAAAAAAAAGCCAAAAGACAACCAGTATTGTTGAAAAGTATAGTTTGTAGTGTGCAATCAAGGAGACTGTCACATAATAAATATTTATTTTGCCTCGACAATAGGTACCATTTCCTTAAAAGCTGCATACAAATTCTAACTGTGTAGAAAAGCAATGTCCTTGTTTACAAAATCTAGCACACATCTGTGGAGGCTTGATTTTTGCAATGCTTTTCTCCTCTCTTCAAATATCACATAGGATTGTCTGAAAGCCCCAGCAGTGCACTGAGGGATAGGGAGTTGGGAAAACAGAAATGTCAACCCATTCACAACACTCCTCCCCCAATTTAATAAGGACTTTGCACTCTCATGTACCCATCCTATTCCTCTCCTGTCCCAACCCAAGGTTGAACATGGGTTGTGGGTGACTAGTAACACTGGAAGGATCAAGATGAGGGAAGCACTAATTACTGCTGATGTATTAACCTCTCTGTCTAAATCAGCTAGAACCAGATCCTTCATCTTCGTAACCTCCAACTTATCTTTTAATACCATTGCATAATACCAACAGTCATCACAAAAGGATCTGAAGAGAGATCTGCAGGAGATGTTCCAAGGACTCTATTTAACAGTCTCTCTATTTTATTTTCTATGTTTGGGATCATTTATGGCTTTTCTCAAGGTTCATTAACTAAATGATCTATAGATTGGTATAGATATATTTCAGTGTAAGCCTTTTACATTTGGTATAACACTTAACACTCTTCATGAAATTTGACTTTCAGACATCAAATCAAATGTATTTTAAACACTGAAATTGGCTTGGATTTTGAACCATAAAATAATCTTGAGTTGGGTTCGTATATGAACCTCCTTTAAAGATATTTCCATTAACCCAATGTGTTTTGGTAGGTAGCTAAAAATGTCTTAGTAAATATTTTACTTAGTCAACACTGAGGAATTAGACAATGATTACTTGACAAATGCTTTCTGTCATGATGCTTTCACATACACTGAACCCTGTAGTACTCCTTTAATCAGAGAAACTAAGATTAGTTAATTATTAGGTTGTCAAATTGCATGAGGGGAAGAAAAGGGCTGAATATTCTCTTGCTCAGCCACATGTGGAATATAAGGAAGTGTGGAAGGGTAAGACACTCTGAGTAAAGAAAAATTATAGTTGAACATTAAAATGCTTAGATGTATCTATAAAATTTACTACCAAGTAAATTTTTCTTGAGTTATTGTACTCAAGAATCTCCGAATGGCTGTCACAATCTGTATAAGCAGGAGTGAACAGGTACAACAGTTATTCAGCACTGTGCACTACCTTCCACGGGCAATGCTGAGCTGCCTTCAGCACGTGTCCAGCCTTGGCCCTGGTGTCTCCTCATTGTTCCTGGCCTGTAAAATCGTGTTCTTTGTGAAATGCCCTGCTTCACAGTCCACACGAGAAAGTGTGAGTCCAGTCAGACAAGCAAGGGCTCAAATCTGGTGATTACTTTTACCTCTGTAAAACAGGAAACTGGGCTCATTTGAAGAGGATTGTCAAGAAAAGTTTTGTTATAGACAGGGGCAGATTTAAGGTGGGAAGAAGCTTTGTTTTTTCTTATACTGTAAGTTTGGAAAAGTTTCTGATATCTAAACAGAAGACAGCTTAGACCTGTATTTCCATGTTTAAAAAGCTATCCTTAACAGCTAAGTTAGGGAAGGTCACTTTTTAGTTAGTTCCATTACCTTTCTTGACATCTCTGTATGAATTATAATGTAAATCTAAATTAGTGAATTATATAGAAATTCCTCCTGAACAAACAGTGAGTTTATAGAAAGATGCTGAATATGCAACCGCAGAAATTTTCTTTCAAATCTATACTTCTAAGTTATTTTGCAGAGGCACTGAAGCCTGAAACACTGTACAGACTGCATAGCAAAAAGTTGTGATTCATAAAATGATGACACCTAATGTGAAGACCCTAAAATTTCTTTCCGCAGAGCTATGGTGTTGTTTGTCAGAAGCAAAGCTGTACAGAGTAAAATGCTTTCTTCCTTCATGCAGCTCAGACACAAATATGGCACTTCCCATCAAGCAGATACTTCAAAATGAATTCAAAATTCTTAATTCTTTCCAAGTATTCCAGAACTGAAGAAAACACTGAGATGGCAAAAAAAAAGTCAAAGTTCAGGTCTTGTGTCTCCATTCTCTCTATTCTCTGCTCTGGTCATCTGAGTGA
Organism: Pheucticus melanocephalus; assembly: GCA_013398405.1. Taxonomy (NCBI): domain Eukaryota; kingdom Metazoa; phylum Chordata; class Aves; order Passeriformes; family Cardinalidae; genus Pheucticus; species Pheucticus melanocephalus. The sequence continues at coordinate 30,666 of VZSJ01000531.1, read as the reverse complement.
CAAAAACAACTGTGTAAACAAGGACAGAAATACTGTAGCCTTGCAGGTAACTTCAACACCAAATGGATGGTATTAGATCATTTGAACTGAAACCAATCATTTCAGAAATGCAAGATTTTATTGCCCTATGACATTCAGGAATAAAGACATCAGAGGATTTTTGACTGATGCTGCCTGTGCTTAATTTAAAATATGAAGCTCCAACAGTGTAGTTTCATCCGCTGGAAATCTGTATTTCCACTTCTACTGCAAAGAAATCTGAACAGTCATTTACTCTTTGGGTTGTTGAAACAATAACTTAAAAAATCTTCTCTCCTAAAATTCCTGTGAACAGTTACAAAACATCTGTATCAATATTCCTAAATCTTTGCAAAATAAATTTGTAGCCTTCGTGGGCCGTAGACAGTCACCACAGACAACCCAGTGCACAGCACTTGCCACAGAGGGGTAGGTCCTCTGCATTTGTGTCTGAGGAGCTGTCAGTGGAGTTCTGACTCACTGACAAAACACTCTAACCTATTGCAAGGTGATCTCGAGCATTATTTTCCTCAGCAGGTTAAGGTTGTTGCTAGAGGCTGCTGTTAGCTGGTACTTAGGTGTTGCCTGGATTTAGAGATCCGCATCCTGTTTGCAGAAAATACTCCACAGCATTTTATGAGCATGGCTGCATGAGTACAGCTGCCTGAAATGTGTTAATGCAGCTTACATGAGAGTTTTGATTTTTTTCCTTTCCCATTTTTTTTACCCCTATTTTGCAAGGCCACTATCTAGCTCATGAAAGACATATGGGTAGTTTGATTTATACAATTCTGATACAAAATTGTGTGTGTATGTGTGTGTGTATATATATATATACATATTTATAATATAATATAATGAAGTTATATTTTAAACAGGAATGGTATTAGAAACATTAATAAGAAATATATTCTAAACTAATATTATGGGTGATATTGATTGGTGCAACAGATGTAGTATTCAAACAAGCACCTTAAATATTTCCAAAAATGGTATGTTTTTCTATTATTCCTTTCACAGACAGATGTGAATTTGGCATACTGTAACATCATAGCAGTGTTATGTTAATATTTACCTTTCACTTTGTCTCTTTTCTTGGCAATGGTTTTTGTCATATTAATCATTTAACTGCTGTCTCTGTCCTTTTACCACAATTGGAATTTTGTGTGGGTAATCATGTAAGTTGCTTCATCACCTATCAGAAATTTCTATGGACTTATTTATTTCAGACAGCTTTCATTAAATCAGGAGTTTCCTGGTCAATCCTGATGGTCGGAGGTGGCAATGACACTATATAAATTGCCCACATAATAACAAGCAGAAAAATACAGAACTGTACTAATACAATACAGGAATATATTAATATATTAAAATATTAATGCCATATCTAGTTATGGATAGTAATTATATCAATATTGATGATAAAATAATATTAATAAAGTATTAATAAACTATTTACCAAGTATTAACAACTACTCAACCAGTTTTAATATTGTGCAGAAAATTTATTCCCTGAAATCTGTGACATATTTATGACATGTGGTTGTGGTGGAAGGATTTTTTCCTCAAGTTTCTGTGACAAAAAGCATTTATCCTGCAGTTCTGACATCTTGATACTGTCTTGCCATGTCTTGAGTCAACCATCATCTACTTTGCCTACACCAAAGTGTTTTCTGGTTTTCTATTTCAAAGTTCCTGTTACTCCAAGCAGCAACACTAGGTTCTTTGTCTTAATGGAGAATGCTAGCTGATCTCACTGCTAGACTCCTGTGCTAACTGTGGGTCAAGGTGCCTTGACTCTACAGAAAATCACAATTTGAGCTCAAAATACCCGGTATAGGGAGTCAAAGCCTAGCATGTCCTTGCAGGTGAGTAGAATTAAGATCTCACACACATGCCTAGAATGCAATGGCACTGGGAGCCACTGAGAAGGGAGTGCACTGGCCCACCAGCATCAGGAGGGTGGGCTCAAGGTATGGTAGCACAGCTTAGCATGCCACACCTGTTTCAGCACTGACTTGAACCCAGAGATCACAGAGGGTCAGGTAGAGAAGGACAGGTGCTGGTTGTTAACTTTGGACTGTATACTGTGTCATGCCCACTCCAAGGGCACAAGGCACTTATTAGCAACTTATTCTCCTCCTTTCAACAGCTGTGCATTTATCGGGTCTTTTCAATGACAATTTCCTTTCTCCTTCAAGGTTAACCTACAGTTAAAAAAGAAATTAAACCACTTTGATCATTTTACCAGCAGTGCCCCAGAGATGGCAGGCTCTAGAGCAGCACAGATCTGGTGCACCCACAGGTAAGACGCAGGCTCTGTTTTGCATTTGTGAACAGAGATAAGTACATCAAACTTCAGCCAGAGGTCCTTTTGTATGTCCTAAGCACACAGAACCATCTGGCTGCAATTCTGTGCAATGTGCTCTAATATCACCCTACCTGAGCAGGGAGATTGGACCATATGACCCCACTGCAGTTCCTTCCAGCTTTATCCATTCCATGATTCTTTAACTCATTTGATTTACTATGACAGGGGTTTTTTTCAGTCTCAGCTTCAATTTCAAAAAGCCCTGCTATTGCTTTTGCTTTTTTGGCGATATGGATTGGTTTAGTTTTTGCTGGGATTTTCTTTTTTTGGCAGGAGAGACTGAAGTCAAAGAAAAGCTAATGAAAACTGCGATCTCCAAAATATTCTTAATTCAATACAATACACTTACTAAATCTAAGGACTGTTTTACTTCTGTCAGGCCATGTAACAGAAAGGGCCTACATTGTTACCAACCCTGTGAGCATGGGAAACTCAGGTAGTTTTCCATAGGTCATTTAGGGCTGAACCTCCCTTCTACTTCAGAGACAGGAAGGACCACTTTACAACAGCATATTTTATGACATGAAACAAAATAAAAGCGCAATGAAGAGAAAATTTTCCTCTCAAAAGGAAGTGAATTTTAAAAAACTTATCCTGGTTAAGTGTGTATGTGATTACTCATCTCTTCAGAATAATGTAATAACAGCTGTCCAGTTTTATTTCAGGCATCTATCAATCTGGCAAATCTCACCTATGAAAGGTAGGTTTATTCACTAAAACATACAACAGACAACAACTATATATGTGTTACTAATATTGTTGCACTCTTTCTTCTCCTGCAGATATTTATAAACAATGAATGGCATGATTCAGTCAGTGGTAAAAAATTTGCAGTCTTTAACCCCGCAACTGAAGAGAAAATCTGTGAGGTTGAAGAGGGTGACAAGGTAGGGTTTTCTTTCTTGCCCTTAACTGTAACTTTAATTTCAGTGCATCTTAAAAGTAGGAAGGCAAGCAGCCATCTGTGTAATGTAAAAAGCACCTCAGATGGACCTACTTCATCCTGTATACCTTCTTTCACAAACTCTTTTTTAATAAACCATAATATTTTTGTAAAGAGATGCTGAAAAACTGCTTTACCTTAGGCTCATATGAGAAAAGTTCTGAAAAAATATTTTTTACTGATTTGTTTTACTAATATTATTGTTTCTTTTTCTTTTCTGTGGTCACTGACATCTAAAAATTTAGGTGGGATTTTATTTTATTTTTCTGTTATATTTTCTTCATTACAAATTAATATAATCTTGTTCATTACACATTTATATAAGGCTTTTCCATATAGAAGATATAAAAAGGACAAATACCTACCATTTCCCACAAATTCTGTGATGATCACTACCATGAGTATTTTTAGCTATATGTAGTCTCAGTACTGTCCCCTACAAATACTTTGTTTTGTGAAAAACATATTGGAACATAGTTCTAAAAATTACTTTCAAGCTGAAGGTAGCCTATCAAATAGTCACTTATTCCACAAAACTGACATCCTTAAAGCATGTTGAACCAATGAAGCAGATGACTAAAAATATTGTTCAAAACTGCAAAAAACCACATTTTCTTTTATTTTTATGAGATTGTGTAGGGGAAAGTTTCAGATAGATGCAATCAAAGATGTAATGAAAACCTAAGCCTTAATCTCTGTATTTTTGTTACATTATGTGTTTTTCTTATGAACAGGATTCTCCTAGCACTACTATATAGCTTAAATGTAAGGAAGGTGGTAGGTTTTTTTTAAATAGGATAGACAATGTGCTTAACAGTATTAAAAGCACTGACTAAAGAAAGGGTTTTTTAATATATTCTGAGAAGTAAAATACAATAAATGAAGGTTTTATTTCCACTTTATGAGATGACTGTACCTGGAAATAAAGCTGGTTTTATAATTACTGGTTTGGTTCTTGCACATATATATTTAATTTTTTCCAGTTCCACTTCAAAGTTAATCTTGCATCCAAAAGTGAATTTTTTTTTCACATTTCTCACAAAATGATACATTCATTTTAGTCAAGAAATATACATCTCTAGAATGTTGTGCATAAGAAGCATTTTTTAAGCTTAGCATCAAAATGTTAAATACTTTTTAACATATGTAAAACTTGAAAGTTTTTCTGTGTTATAAGTTGATCAAAAACTATTGCCAATATAATAAGCACATGCTTTTTTCAGAATCTTTTAATTTACAGTATAGAAATTCACACTGAAATAAAATTCTCTTTTGAGAAATATACTCAGAATCATCTTCTCATTACATCTTTCTCACTCTAGTCTGTAATCTTATCTAATAATTTTTGTCTCTAATGTTGTGTAGTACTTAAGCAATAGTAACCACAAATTAGCAAAGTCATAATGATGTCACATTTTAACATTTTCTTAGAGAAACATGGTGGAGAAAGTCTGACTTTTAATTACTTCACCTGGAATGAAATAGTTTTAAAAAATCCAAACACTTGAAGTTTTTTGAAGGTTTTTCTTTTTTTTAATACCACTATAAGTAGTGCTGAGACACTGATAATTTATCATCCCTAAATTAAATTTGATTACTCATAACCTGCAAGTGTTCAGTTATCATTCAAAATTTTTGTAGCTTTCTTTCCTTACAAACTCTCTAACAATTCATTAAATAAAAGAGATAATACTATTCAAAACACAGGTTTGCTTTCTCTTCAATAATTTTGCAAACTAATGTGTAATGACAACTGCTATTAACTAAATTGCCTAGTGAATTGTGCAGATCTAGTAAATTACACAGCCATTATGAACCTAATATGCAAGAGGCTAGACTTCAGATAATGAGCCAAGAGATTTTAGGAATTTAATTTGTGCATACAATAGGGTTGACAAAGGGCTGTCCACTGCCTTGCAGTGGTATTTTAAAAAACAAGAGGAGATTACAAAGAACAGACATACATGTGGGTGGGAACTGTTTTTTTCCAGTTTGATGGCTCTTTCAAGCTACATTCCTAATCCTAAAGGCCCCTAGTAATAATAAAGCAGCTCACCTAATAGTCAGCATATGTAAACTAAATGTACTTCTGTAAAAAATCTAAACTGGCTCAGAAAGGAGTTTTTATACTCATAGTGTAGATTTATGTAATGAAATTAAATTTCATACAGTTCAAGAACAATCTTATTTTATTACTTTTCATTCACAGCCCTCTATTATTCTCACATTATTTTTTTCAGTTTTTATTATTTCTGCACTTCTCATAGAAAGAACACCAGACAATGTAGCTTTAATTTACGTTATTATTGTTCATATGATATTTTTTCCCCTTCTCCTTTTATGGTTAAGTCCAAGCCACCACCCTTGAATCTTATTGCAATGATATAGAAAATATATGATAGGGGTCACAGATAGTGATAAGGTGATTGACAACATGCTGACAGATTCTGAAGCAAATAAATTCTTAATTTGGTATATTTTAGGTAACTGGTGTCAGTATCTGATACCGACTGGTCAGTATCACTCCATAGTAATGGCTATGTTATTCATATAGTTCCTTCCTATCTTTTCCAAAATTTCCTGGAAAAGCTTTTGGAAGTTCTGTGGCCTTCTGCCTCACAGGTCTGTGCTGGGCTATCCACTAACACACCCTACTCACAGCTTAAAATTAGTTGATGACTACCAACATCAGTTAAAGATTCAACATCTAGTTCATGTTTTAAACAATGACTATAGTGTTGACTTAGTCGAATTTGCTAACTTAGTCGACCTTGATATTATTCCCCTGGAGGAGATATTAGCAAACAGCAGGAAAAAAAAATGTTTGAAAAGTATCCTTCAAACATTGCATGCAAATTTCTCTGGGAGATGTAGCATATATCTACAGTAACTCCTTTTTATTCCTTTTTTCCTCAAAATTTTTTGTTTCTGACAAAAAATCTATATTAAACCTACTTTCTATGTCACCAATTTTCACTGGTAAATTTTACAAGAATATTTAATTATAGAAAAATTCCAAATACTAAAAGCCTGTTTTCAAGAAACTGTAATTGTTTTTCCTTAAATCCTGGAATACCCTTTGCACAGAATAGTTTCATTGTAGATTTTCTTTTATAGTGGAAACCAAATGATAAATATCAAAATACACAAAAAAAAAAAGAGTGGACCAACAAATTAGCTGGTATATGCAAAGACAGTGCTTAGACTTCAAAATTCACAGGCATAGCTTTTTAAACATGCCTTATTCTTAATTTTTAAAATAATTTTATACATAAATATTTCTTAAAACTTTCAAAAATAAATTTATTGATTTGTCTTCCTTAATAATAAATTTTTGTTCATTTAATGAAACATCCTAAGGAATAGGCTTTTCTAACCTGGTCTTCATTGCCCTGTAAGATACTTTCAGATGAGGAGTAATTAAGCATTTACCTTACAGACTCAGGCATTTTTTTTCTAAATTAAAGATATTAAATTATATCATTAATGCAAGTCTTGATGTATAGGAAGGGCTTAAAAATCTAAATTTTAAAAATAGAGTTATTTTATATATTTTTATTTTGGAAATTTGAGAACCCATCTGTTTCTCACAGAATTTTACATTCCTGAAATAGCAACAGAAGTGTTTGAAAGAAAATAGCCCATATATTTAACATTGCTGGTACTAATTTTTATTAGATTGGGCTTTTTTTCTCTTATTTCAACTTTATGTCAAATTTATGCTAAACTTTACACATGGAACAGCAAAAAAAGGCTTATGACAGAACAAATTATTGATCACATAAGTGTTTTTGTTTTCCTTGCAGGCAGATGTAGACAAGGCAGTGAAAGCAGCTAGAAAGGCTTTTGAGCTCGGGTCAACCTGGCGCACAATGGATGCTTCAGAGCGAGGAAGGCTCTTGAATAAACTAGCTGACTTGATTGAAAGAGATCGTCTGATTCTAGCTGTGAGTATGATATGTGAACAAAAGGACAAGGAGAAAAGTCCTGATTTTTACAGAGAGATACTAGAGAGTTTAACATGCTTACTGTTTGGAAAGCTAGGCTGTCTCACTAGTTGCTTTTTTTCTCAGTAGCAAATGGACCTCTCTAAGCTGGCCTGCACTCTGGTCTATGAACACCCCATATCCACAAAGTACTGGTGTATTTGATTAGCTTTAAAGTGATACTTAAACTGCCTTAACTTAAACTACAGTAATTTGAATCACTGATTCTTAAGAGCACACTAATGTTAATCCCATGGTTAATGCTTGTCTAAACCAAAGTCTGAATCAAGGCCTAAACTCAAAGCCTGGCTCCATGCTTATAGATGATACAAGTCAGAACTGGGAAAATTTGAATTTCATGACTCTATATTTTCTTATCACTAGTCCTTCATTAACTCCAGCTTGCAACTAGCAGTGAATGATAAAGCTTAAGGAGAACCACAGGCAGCAATGGATTATTTTAAAAAGAGCAATAGCATGAGTGCTGGGGAATGATGCCTTCTTCTCCTTACAAACCACTGTGTACTGGCTATTTTACCACACTTAACAGAAGACACATAACTCATAATGTTCTCACCTACAGATTGTGCACTAAGGCAAGAAATGACAAATAAAATAGAAATACATCACCAGTTTGATAAAGGCTAGTATCCTCTCCTCCTTGCTTTAAACTCTATTTATGATATTTATTATTAAGGTGACTTCTCTGCTATTTCAAGCACATTCTGGAATTAAAACTTAGGAGGGATAATTGTGCTGAAGATGAATCCTGGTTTTCTGTAAACAGCATAAAAATTTAGATGGAGGAGTATCCAACATTTAGGATGATCACTCAGACTGATCTAGTTTGAAGTATTTAGCCCTTAGCCACAAAACACACTGTAGATAAGCTCATAAAATTTAAACCTCCAGATATGTAAAATCAGCAAAGAATCTGTTGCCCATTATATAATAGAGTTTCTCTGGAGAAACCTTGTGTGGGTGGAACTTATGTCCTTTAAAATGCTAGATTTGTGTTGAGAGAGAGAAATTTTAAAGAGAGCTATATTCTAAATAGAGCACTATGCCCTCTTGTCCATTAAATAATTGGATGAGCTGGCATTTCTTTCTTCATTGTACAGTCTAAGGCATTACAAATGCAAAGATACAATCTTTTTCCCACAGGAAAGATGGAACATTGAATTAGGTTTTGTTTCCATTTGCCATTTTCATAATATAAAAGAATTGCTTTTCTCTGGGGCCCCTTCCAAGTCTCTATTTTACTGACTTTATTTGTATTTCCTACAACCTAATCAACTTATTAATTATTTCCCTTTACAGAAAAGGTACATATGAGTAAAGTGCTTTCTAGATTTTGACGAAGCAAGATATTCTCCACACAGTTTATCCTACCTGCAAAACTAGTACTATAGAGTAACACATACTCCTACAGAGTAGAGATCAAAACAGATGTCCAAAGCTCATTGCAAAGTCATTTTCCTGGGTTCACGCATTTGACCAGGACGAAAATTATTCCATTTCAGTGCTTTATTTGTTGATAAGATGCTTCAGAGGCTCAGCAGACCTATAGATAGCCAACTGAAAGAGCAAGTCAAAGCCAGATACTGGAAGAGCCACTGAGAACTGTGTTACTTAGAATTCAGTCTCTTGTGGTGTTGAAAAGATGTAGAGATTTCATAAGTTTGAGGCCAGGGAAGAATTTTCTCCCATGTTCAAACAGAATGAAAACAGTGCCACATATATTGCCTGGAATGGCAAGGGCATATCTCATTTAATCAGTTCCTTGTTGCTAAGAGCCATCAAACATTGCTGTCTTCTCTGTTTGTTCTGTTCTCTCCCCAAGTACCTGAAATGTGTCCAGTTAACCAAAAATGTGGACTTCACAGGGGAGTTGTTGGTGAAAAACTGTTCTTGAAGGATCAGTCTTTTGATTTGACCGGAAATGATAAAGAATGCCAACCTGATCTTGAAATTATAGTTTAGATCTTAAAACTATAGTTTGAGTTCTTCCTGCTGAACAGATTTGTTCATAGAGTTGAAGGTCTTCAATCTTTCTGTTTTGGAAAGCTTGAGAAAAATATTCTTGAAGTGTCAAAAATATGTTGACACTATTTAAGAATCTTTCGTGATCTTTATGTCCCAATAGCAAGGGGCATGGAAATTAATCCAGACCACATTCCTTAGATTTGGCTGGAAAGCAGCCCTATTTAGAGACTCTCTTCTATATAAGTATTTATTTTTCATAAGGAATTTTTCTCACTTAAGAATTCTAGATGGCTCAGACCTTTCCTTTGCACACCAAACACTCAAGGTGTATTTAGGGTATTTTTACAAGACTTTAGCTTACTGATATTTTATTTACATCAGTTATTTGCACTGTCTCCTTCCTAATCTCTTGATCTGTGCTTGCAAAATATTTAACATAAAGTAGAACTGTGTAACTGATTCATATGGGTGAAAAGTTTTTTGAGTAAACCTTACCACTACAAATGCATTGTGATCATGCTATCTGCATAGCTCAATATAAATAAACCATCATGAAAATTTCTCACTTTGAAATTGCTACATTCAGTTATTCAAAATGTGTTCTTCAGAGAGGAGTAATCCAAATGTTTGTTCTAAAGCTGAAATCCTCAAAGTGAACTTCCAAAAGCTAAATTACAAAGCACAAGCAAAAGAACCATTATCAGTATTTGATATTGACTGTTTAATTGCTGTTGTCTGCAGACAATGGAAACCATTGATGGTGGGAAGCTCTTTTCCACGGCCTATCTAATGGATTTGGGTGCCTGTATCAAAACTTTACGCTACTATGCAGGCTGGGCTGATAAAATCCATGGGCGTACTGTTCCAATGGGTGAGTAGTTCTGAGATAACAAAGCTACAGAACTGAGGCCAACACAAGCTGTAAATAACTTTTATCTAAAGGTTGTGCAACACAGAAAATATTTTCGAAAGTTTTTAAGATAGGTTATTAAAAAGTTGTCATAGTTCTCAGTTTAAACATTTAGTGTAGGTCTTCACATTTACTTCTTGTTCTATACACTACTAACAAGTATTGTTTATGAACCAAAAAAATTTAACCTGTGCATACATCTAAGAAATGTGGTAGGCTACTTTTGCATAGCAATGTATAGTTTATACAAGGCTACAGTAGTGAGGCCTGGGTGTCTACATATTTAAGCAAAGATTAGCACAAAGCAGTAATATTTATTTCAGTTATTGGATAATGTGCTAGGAAAAGTACTATGAGATAGGAATGAGGAAACAGCACTTGCTAAAATTTCATTCTATTCCCTTTCCCATTAAGCAGCTCTATGAAAACATTGTCTCTCTAGCTACCTCTCTCAGCAAGGCAAAGAAAAGAATGGTAATAAAGAAGGAATTAAGGAAAAGGTAATAAAGAAGGAATTAAGGAAAACTAGAGTGATAAATACTTCCAACTTCTTTGCCTCCTGTAGACCTTTATACTAGGTTTAATGGAACACATATTTATGTGAATCAAAGAGAATTTTATATGTAATGGATTTGATTTAAGCTAAGATCTAATATTAAAAAATGTCTGATATGTACCTAGGATTTAAAAGAGAAGTTTTTGAAAGAAAAAAAAAGGTGATAAAAGAAAAAAGAAATGAGGAGTGCTTATTGGTGTGCTGTGCATACCATATTGAGAAGCAGGGTTGTCACTGCAAAAAGACAGTCAGACTGGAAAAATCAAACCTTGGAGCTATGAAGCAAGTAGACATTGAATCCAGATGTACTTTATGGCTTTTTGCATAGTTAAGATTTTGAAAATATCATTTACAAATAAAATTGTATCCAGCTAAGTTTGGTACCCTACTTTATCATCCTTGTGATTTAACTGTTTCTGATTTAACTGTTTCTCACAAATGCTTTGTGTGAATGACTAATTTATTTCTTTTTCCCATAGATGGAAACTTTTTTACATTTACTAGACATGAGCCCATTGGGGTGTGTGGCCAAATTATTCCTGTAAGTTGGAACTATTTATGTAAATACAGATGTTCCTTGCTACAAATGGAAATGCATTTGGAATTTTGCCTATGCTAGTGCATTTGTGAAACATTACTAACCAAAAATTTTCAAGTCCTGAAAGACAGAGACTATCCTGAGTTCTGTAATTCTGATTCATTAGTGTGTGATGAGTCACCTTGGTGCAACCTTGTCCCTCTCCTCCCCATACATGGAGAGAAAATAAATCTCAAATAGAAGTTTGACTTATGAAATAATTTGAAAGACGAAATTGTGTTTTGTTGAAAGAATTAGAAACAAATATGTAGGAGAGTGTAATATTTACAGTCTATTATGTTTAAGCCTATAAGCCTATAAACAATAAGCTCTTTAAGACCTAGAATATCTGTTATGCTCTGTACAGCATTCAGACAGCTGGATCTTTGTTTATGGCTAATACTCATCAAGTTACAATACAAAGAATGTGTCAGACAAAGCCCCTGTTTGGCACATCTGAATTCCCGGTTTTGAACTTGCTCCTTTCATCTGAAGTTTCAGAAGGCCTACCTCAATCTGATCATTCAAAACACTTGAGGAGCTCAAGTTCTAAATTTATTTGTGAAGTCTATGTAGTTTTGGTGGGTGTCTGTGAAAATAATTATATGCACTAGGCTCTCCTAATCCACCCACCACCTTGCATTCAGTAGTTATGAGCAGCCTCACCTGACATGCTTGACAACACAACAGATTCTGAAAAAGTCATTTTGTCTATAAGAGCTGCTCAGACATGTATGTCCTGCTCATGTTCCGGCATCTTTAAGTTGATCTTGAAAATTTGCTGTATCTTTAGACCACCACATTGGTTTGGAGAACATTGCTTGAATATGTCTGTATCCAATCCCTAGGAGAGCTTGGGAAACTGCTGGTTTAGATCTTCTTGTAGGTCAGACACAAGGCATTTCAAGTGAAATGCTCAGTCAAGCTATGATATAGTGCTAGAAACACTAGATGTGGCCATTTAAAATATAATTATCTCCTGGAAGTACAAGCAGCAGATAGTACAAACACTGACTTCCCTTATAAAATATTAAGTATTTCTCAGTCTATCTTCATTTTCCCTCCATCAAAATATGAACCAACAATCTGCAGTTTTCTATATAAATCAAAACTGTGAGGACTATGTGTATGTTGCAAACTACTTTTGATAGCTCACCATTTCCGCTTCCTTTCACTTATGCAGTTGTATGTGCAACTGCATAAGTTGTATGTACAACTTCAACAATGAATATGCAGAAAAACTTGTAATGCCTCACTTTATGTTATTTATGCTCCATTATTTTTGGGGCTGGAGTGAGTCTGAAAGGACACAAGGAGAGAAAAAAAAGAAGTGTTGCATGTATATTCCTCCTAGTTATTCTAACATAATAGGTAACTTTACTGCCTTTTTCCCCGCTTCAAAAAGGTATCTGTTGAGCTGAGGCTCATGGCCTCAATGCCACCCAAACGATAGTAAGTATTCTCAAAGGGACAAAGCTGTTTTCCCCTGGTCATGTTGTCCCTCACACTGCAGAACATGGGATCCAAAGCATTCAGCTGCTCTTCAGTCTGCCTGAACTGCTCACAACAGACAGCAGCCAGTGAAACCTCCACGGGAGAGGGCAGGGCAGCATTATGTGCTATTACCTTCTTTCCCTTAGAAACCTGAATTGGTGATGGATGTGACCATTCAAGATAGCAAAACTCCCAATTGTACTACTAATCCAACAACTGCCTGTGATACTTTGTTAAAGGAGTACACTCATTGTCTCTTGAGCTTGTAACTAATACCTTGGATCCCCTGGACTTACACATACACAAAAATCCCCAGTTTGTACTACATGGTTTGCCAATTGTTTTTTTCAAAACATCTTATTTCTGAAAGGATTTCAACAAAAAGCTCATCCACCCAGCTGAAAATTTGCACTATTATAATAGAAAAAGCTGAGGTATTTTGGTGATGTATTAGAAATAGGATATACGTTCTCATCTGTCTTTCAGTGGAACTTCCCATTGGTTATGGTTATCTGGAAGATTGCCCCTGCCCTTTGTTGTGGAAACACGGTGGTTGTCAAACCAGCAGAACAAACTCCACTCAGTGCCCTTTACATGGGATCCTTAATTAAAGAGGTAAGTCACCAACAGCAGGGTTATTTGCCCCTCTCAGAAGTGTAAGAGTACACTGCAGCTGAAATGCCACAAAGGTAATGTAAGACAGGCTCATTGCATGCCTAGTCTCACACTGAGCAACTTACCTTGCTGCAAACCAATGAAGCCAAACCAGGGCAAAAGCATGCATATCTTTCAGCCAAGTACACACACAAAAAATCCCACAACATCAATTTAGTAAACTCCATTCTTTAGCAAGTATGTTTGTATTACAAAAGCACAGTACCTTTCAGAGTCAAAAGCAAACAAGGAGTCAAGTGCAGAGTATTTGGAGGTGGGTGGCAATGACTTTATTAGTACAGTTATTGCAGAAAAGAACCTGTTTGTACAGCTTTTTTTTTTTTTTAACTGAACAAAGTTTTCATCCACCGAAGTTTATCATTAACAGGGAGCTGTAAAATCAGGCTAGTGACTGCTGCCAAACCTGTGAATTCTCTTCACACAGAAACTGTTAGAAGACACTTTGTGCTCCTGAATAAGGGGTGTGCCAGTTTCTTCAGAAAGCTAGTGTCTCCAAAGTTATTATGCTCAGTCCAGCAACCACCCAAAGAGAACAGTTAAACAGTTTAGCTTTCTTCCCAATAAAATCAACAACTACAATCTAAGATGTTCAAAGGTTGGCACAGATGTCAATAATCACCAGTGCAGTAACCTTGCAGAGCTTTAATGGAAGTGACTTGGCACATTTTATAATTCTGCTTTTAAACAGTGATTCAGCACAACCCATTGATTGGTTGTGTGTTAATATTACACAGAAACAAAATTATTATCAGATTGGAGCCATGTCCTGCTCTTATTGCATCACACAGAAAATGGTATTAGATAATACTGAGGAGGAGGAATAGCTTTTAAAAATATGAGAGAAACTTTCTCTATCAATTTTTAACAATAAGTATCCAAAACTGTATTTCTCTGAAAACAGTAACTTTACAGGAAAAGTAACTCAATTCTGTTCTGATCTAATCAAATACCTATAGTGATATTCTGATTTCTTGAAAGTCAAGTGCAGAAGTGGGAATGTGACAAATATCCAGAATATAAAAAGTACATTGAAGACCAAATCCCTGCCAGTGGTCACTTCAATAGCTGCTTTGGACTTGTGAAAATATCTGAAGGTCTAATTTAACTTTCTATTTCCCAAATGCCAACTTAAAAAAAAATGTATATAGTCACTTCTGGTAACCTTCACTATCTTGCTTAATGACACTCATAAGTCTCCCTTACTAATATATAGAGAAGAGCTCCTAAAACAAACATGAAAATTAAATGCTCAAAGGGAGATTTCTCTACACAACTTAAGGAAGAAAGACAATGCTAAGCAAATGGAAAGAACCTCATTGTCTCATCAATTTCAGGGTAAATATTTATCTGGAAAATTAAATGAGCATAACAAGCATTGACAGACTGTATCTGAGCATGAAACTGTAAGGAATAAAAGTTGCTTGAACAAAAGTAACAACCTGGTATACAAAATGCAGGACATGAGTTTTAGGAGCTCCAACTCACCACCTGAAATTCACCATTTTCCAAAAAAAGTATGGAGTTTTAGCATGTAATTCCAAAATCCTGTTTAGTGCTATAAAGAGACTTACTGAAGTGATAATGCAGGATATGAATCTATTTGATATTTTAATTCTGTGTTCCTCAAGTGTCATTGAGATTGTGCAGCTGCTTCATAAACCAACAAAATTCCATCTACTCTTCTCACATCTTTGAAGTTTGCCTGACAAGCTGCTGGAAGAAAATAGCTTATTTTGCGGTGAATGGAACTTATCTAATACAGGATTTATGGGAAATCATGCATTTGTTTTGGACCATAGGAAAAGCTTATTTGCATAAAAAATGTGCAAGATATTGAAACTATGCCTATCTCAGCCTGCTTATTCATGCTTGGTAGATAATCTGCCTCTTTTTTGCTGTAAACTCTCATGTTACCCACTATACTTTCAACCTACACCCAGAGTTCCATCATTTTTCTTAACTTCAGTAGCAGATCATTAATTAAATTCCATCTAGCATGGATATAAATGTGCAGAAGTCAGCAAGCACATCTGTAGATCCAAACAGTTCTAACGAAGCAGACATGAAAGTAAGCAATATTTCTTTATACATCTGAGTGAGAAAATTTTAGAAAATATTTCTTAAAAAATGGCAGTGATAAAGAATGAAAGTAATATATTCTTTGGGGGGAAAAAAAAGAAAAAAAAAAGTTCAGTAACCTAAAAGACAGGTGAAAGAAAGAGGGTGTAAATCATATAAGAATGAAACCTTGTGGGGTTCTAAGGCTGAGAATAAATATATGGCTAAGAAAAGGTGGCTGGAGAACTGAAAAGGGAATACCATGCAACACATGTTCTTATAGTTATAATCCTTCCCCAAATTCACAGGATTTTTTTTCCAATTCAGGCAGGATTTCCACCTGGAGTAGTGAATATTGTGCCAGGCTTTGGACCCACCGCTGGAGCAGCAATCTCTCACCACATGGATATAGATAAAGTATCTTTCACAGGCTCTACAGAGGTACTATAGTCAATGCAAGAAAATACTAGCAGGAAATGTGCCCCTCTGATTCCCAGCAACGATTTAATGTCTAACTTATTCTATGTAATTATTTTAACTCTCTTCTTTCTTAAGGCTGCTGGTTTGTTAAACAAAGTCTGTTTAATGATTTGTTGGTTATTATTAACTTTAAACATATTTAAACTATGTTTGTATTGCTGGAAAGCTCTTTAAATAAAGGCAGTCCATGAGACACAGTGGATCCTAGTATACTAAGGATATTTTAAGTCTTTACTCCTTCAAACCAAAACTTCTTCATAACATTCTTTTTTTAAGATATTCTGTTATCTTTGAGTTTAATAACAGCAGGATGACAGGAAGGTACCTAGGAAATCTCATTCTTCAGTCTGCACACGTTTAGGTGAGGTGATAGATTTTTGGTATTTCATTGATACTTAGTATCATCTGGGTGGTCTGGATGTTTGAATATGTATCTGTTTAAAAGGAAGGTCACTGTTAATTTTCCCTAACCTTCACTCTGTGAAGCGCTATAATTGAATATTTCTCATTGCAGGCTATATATAGGATTAAGGTTTAGCTATTTCTTTGATACAGTTCATTATATTCTCTGCCTAAATGCATGCTAATGGAAAAGCTGCCATCTGGCCTCTTTAACTTCTTGGATAAAGACTCCAAAGATAAATATCATCGCTTCATGTCAGGGATCAGTACACACTGAGTGCAAGAGCTATGTTTACTCTCAGAAACCTTCAGCTCTACAGTAACGGGAAATGAAAACAACCCAATACCCTGACATCTGAGAAGTATCCCACATATGTTACCAATAGACAGTGACTACAATTCCCAGTGCCCAGTGATCCTCCAAAGACAGATGGACCCATGTATTCTAGTTTGGTGACTGTTCTCTTCTAGCAGTGCAATTTTGTGATGAGAAACGATGGCAGGAAGGCTGACAGAGGGAGAAAGTTTGTCTGATGGTTGCTACACACAGGCAAAGAGTTCAAAGCCACAAGAGCTACAAGCAGATTTTTCTTTCACAGCTTTTCCAGGGCAACTCATAGTAAGTAGTTCCTTCAGTTACGCCATCAGTAGAAAAAGGCAGGGTAAGGGTCCTAGCTTGCAGTGTTCATTTCCTGCTCTTCATTCATCCAAGAGAGAAATTGAAACAAGGAAGAGCGTCCATGCAGCCAGTGTAGATTGTCTCATAAACTTTGTACATTAAAGAGCCTTCTCATGCATAAAACAAAAGAATTTTAACTTAATGGGAGTAACAGGTGCAGCAGCAACCTGTGCCTGCTTTAGACTAGAGATACGTGCAAGTAGAGTGGTAGTAACCAAAAAAGCATCACATATCTTTGGCAGTTAACACTACAGGGCAAAATTCTTCTAGAAAACATTTCCAGTTCATAGGGTGCCCTGTACCCTGACTCTTTTCAGTTGTTTTATTTTAACTTTTTTTTCATTTTATTACTGGGATAGTAGAAATCTCTAAACTGATTTTTGCTTTTGAGGAAATCAAAAAAGTATTTAGAGGTCATTACGAACTTTTTGACATGAAGCTGTCCTCTTCCTACCTTTTAGGTTGGCAAGCTGATTAAAGAAGCAGCAGGGAAGAGCAATCTGAAGAGAGTTACTTTGGAACTTGGAGGAAAAAGTCCTAACATTATATTTGCAGATGCAGATTGTTAGTAGCAATTTTATTATATGAACTACTACTATTGCAAATCCAATATGCTTTTTCCTTTCTTTGTCAGTAAATTATTTTAACTTTTTCAAAAAAGAAGTAATTTTTAATGTTTTCTGGCCATGCTATAATTTTAAGTTAGATTGCCACGAAAATCAATTGCTCCTGAATAGATGTGGAGCTCTGAAAGCCTGTTCACCCTTAATGTAATTAATGATCATCCTAATGAAACACAAATGAAGAATGAAAAGAAGATAGAAGGATCTTAAATAGGTTTTTTATCTTTCTGTCTGAATACTTTTGTTGATACTCCTGATAGGGCAAATAATGTTAAATCTGCAGGATTTCTGAATGTATGTTCAGCTAGATGTACCATGATGCTTTTGAGAAGGGTAGTTTGGACAAAAGTAAATGGTTCTATATCTGTGTTTTAAAGAGTCAAAATAAAAAGTGCTAGAAAGGGAAATTAGATGGGTGACAAAGGTTAGTAAAGAATTTATTATGTGATGATTCAGGTTTATGATCTGATGAACTCTGCATTTTTTTGCAGTGGATGCTGCTGTGGAAATTGCCCATACTGGTCTGTTCTATCACCAGGGACAATGTTGTATAGCAGGATCTAGGATTTTTGTGGAAGAGCCTATTTATGATGAGTTTGTTCGCCGGAGCATTGAAAGAGCAAAGAAGTATACTCTTGGTGATCCTTTGAAGCCGGGTGTGCAGCAAGGCCCTCAAGTGAGTGATATTACATGTTTTCAGCCTAATTCTGTCATGACACCACAATTTGACATCTTACTAAACCTACCATTGTAGGAGTTTCAAGGCTAAGTATAGTTTTGTAGAGGTTAGTCTGGAGTACAAAGAGGAAGAAATCAGAGTGATTGTAGCTTGCGCCAATATCATAGGCCTAAGATCTCTTTCTCTTTTTGTTATTGAAGGGGAGCAATTATAAAAAAATTAAATGCTTTGAGAAAGCCCTAATGCAAGATCTGTAAAAGTGCAAGTACAATCACCTATGTCATGTTAGAACTTGCTAACTTGAGATAGTGCCACTATAAATGACTAGCTTGAAGAAATAAGAGTTTCAATATCTTTTTGCCTTTTTCAAGGCACAGGACTTTTATTATGCTGCTTTCAGTTTTAGAATATTACACAATTAAAATGCAAGAGGGTTTTTTTTCTCCTTTTGTTAAAAGATCATACCAACAGCTTTCCCATCAAATGAGTGTTAAAATGCAGCATTAAAAAGTATTGCTATCACAATGCTGTGAACTCAACACTGTTACAATAGTTCTCATCTAGTCTTATTCCTACATCAGCTTATACTGCAGGACATGGAATACAGGCATGGAAAAAAGTCCTGTAGTAGAGAAAAAGAAAAAGTAGGAGACAAAACCACTCCCATGCATTTGATAGAGTAACTATTCTTTATTTGATAGAGTAAATATTCTTTATTGGTTATCACAGTCATTTTGAGTAATAAAAGACATTCAGTGAACTGGAAAAAAATACACTGCAAGCCACAAAGTATTTGGCAAATTTAAAAATATTATTTTGATACCCTGGAATATGTTTTGATACAAGAAAATTAATTAAGCAGAATAAATTTAAAAGTCAAAGGACAGGGAAATTCAAAAAAGTAAACTCCAACTGTGTCTGGTGTACAGCTAATATAAAATAAACAGAAATGTTCTCTCATATTATTGTGGCTTTATTGAGTTTGTATTTCATGCTAACAATTTAAATGAGAGATGTAAATACACTCTTACTAAAAAATTAAGGAAGTTAAACATGCGAAAAAAGCAATAATGAAAATATTTGAATGAGCATAAAGACTCTTTTCTCCTCTAGTCTCATAATTTGCCTTTTTTGACCTATTTTTATCTTTGGCAACCTTTAGCTGAAGCTTAATTATTTTAAAGATTAGAAAATTTACTCATTTTAGAACTGGTATGGTCGCATTTAATATGAAATTGTAATTATGGGTGCAGCTGCATTTCTTTTATGGTAGTTATGTTAAATATCTCTCGTTGTCATCAGATTCCTTGTTATGCTTTCTAGAGTAATGCTTTCTAGAAACAAAAAATAATAGCCTGTATCTGGACTATTCACTGTGGTGTATTGCCACAGAGAAAAAAGCCTATTTTTCTCCAGCTCATAGGGACACAGGTTTAGGTTAATAAACTGGAAGACCAACTGTTATCAGTGCTTGTTGTTTTCATTCCTGAAATATCTTTTCATTTAGATTGATAAGGAGCAATATAAAAAAATCCTGGAGCTAATTGAGAGTGGGAAAAAAGAAGGAGCCAAACTGGAATGTGGAGGAGGTCCATGGGGAGACAAGGGTTACTTCATCCAGCCCACAGTTTTTTCTAATGTTACGGATGATATGCGCATCGCCAAAGAGGAGGTAAATAAATCTTCAGCAGTCTCTTCTCTCACTGGAAGTCATCTGTTTAAACATCTGCACAAAATATTCATTTAGAAGGTCAAGTGACTACATGAAAATCCTCTCTTTAAACCTGTTGTTCCATCCTGGTGGTGTTTAAAGTGCTTTTGTTGTTTTCTGGTGCCCGTTTCACCAGATTGCTCAAGGAGAGAGAGGAATATGAGGCTGCCGTGCTGGCAAAGGCTCCTGCATAGATAAATGCTGAGGTTTGGATGTTTGCATTGCTCCATACTGTCTGTGTCTCACATATCAAAGTCACAGTGACCTGTAAGCCTTAGAGGCACAACTTGTGAATGTTTTACACTGCCTAAGGAGCAACTTAACGTAGTGCTTCTGTGCACCAGGCAGCTACTTTGCAACGTGAGAAGCTAGGTGAATTGTGCCTCCAGAGGCATTTTGTTTGTGGCATTTCGTTTTGCCCCTGTGGCAATTCTTAACTTAGATCAGTTTGCAGATGTGTTTACACTTCATTGAAGAATCTGCTACTGTCCCAACTAAGATGACAATGCTAGGGCACCAGTGACTGTCTGGAACCAGAGACATTTCAGAGTGATGAGCTGTCATCTGAGCTAGTTCTCTACATAAAGACTCAAAGTCAAGTCATGACTTCTTCACTACGTTTTTTTTTATATTTATCTTAATTAATAACTCCTGCAATTGAGCTGCAACTGGTGTCCATTATACTACTTCATATTAGAAAGCTGATGCAGCCTCCTAAACATATTTACTACATCCAGCAAGTGCCAACAGCCTGAGTTAAAATGAATACCACAGCATTTAGAATTAATTGTGACAGGAAGAGGGTTGTAAAACATGATAGACCTGTATGAGACAGAATTTTGATTGTTTCCACCATACTATAAGTCAATTAGGAAACAGCACAGTTACAATTTTTTTGCACTTCTCTTAGTTACCCTTTGGTCAGCAGTACAAGAACTGGTGCTTACATTATTTTAAGTGTAATAAACAAAGAAGCTGTGAGTAGCCAAGACAGTTTAAATAATATTAATGTTTAAAGAATGAGTTTTGAAGCTCACCATTTGAGCATTGGAGGAATGTTCAGTGGTTTTCTGATCTATGGAAATCAATCCTTAGAACTCTAGCTAGAAACCAGCACTAACTAAAAACTCAGTAAAGTAGAAAGCTCACAGTCTATGGAAACAGAATTAGTTGGATGTTGTAATGCCTTCCTCAGCCCACATAGTCTTGGTGTCCTGTGATAGGCATGGGTACCTCTGGCTGAAAACTCTGAACAATGGTAGGAGGAGAGCTGAACCTGAAGGATTATTTTCTTACTTGACACTCACATGGAAAGCAGAATCAATTGTTTCCTTTGGAGTGCATTCTTGGTTGTGCAGCTACCTGCAGGGATAAAATTCTAATAATAAATTTAGATGAATGAAAAATTGAATGTCTTCTTGACTTTAAAAATAGAGCTTGTCCAGAAAACACAAGTTTGTTGGTAACCAGTATAGATACATAGCACACTGTGACACCATGTTAGCTACCTTTATAATGGGTGCTTTTTGAACACTGTTTATTTGTTTTCATTGTTCATTTATGGTTTTATGAATTATTTACAATAGGTAACCCTGAGTTCCTTCATATTGAAAAAATCTTTATGTGAACTTATAGTATTTTTTAGAACTTTATTTACTCTTGACTGAATTAATTCAGGAATAAGGCCATCTGACAGAAATAAACTTAAAATACATAAATTACTTCAAATAGTAAGTTATTCTAGTTCCCTTCATATGTTTACATGTGTTTGATACAGATATTTGGACCTGTTCAACAAATCATGAAGTTTAAAACCATAGATGAAGTTATCAAGAGGGCAAATAATACCACCTATGGCTTAGCAGCAGGAGTTTTTACCAAAGACATGGACAAAGCGTTGACATTTGCAGCTGCCCTTCAGACTGGAACAGTATGGTAAATAAAGTTTTTTTTAATTCTTACTTTAGATCTTCAGGTGTCAATACCACTAATTGTGAGATATATTCACGGTATTTTGGGTGGGTTTTTCTCATATTTATTCTTTCTCATCTTTATAGAGGTAGATCATTGTCTCTTCTGTTTTTCTTTCCCATATGTTTCCCTATTTTATGTGTTACTAAATAACTACTTCTTGTTAGTCATCATACCATTTTCTGATAAACCTAGTCCAAAAAAAGCAAATCTACTTGCTAAAAAGAAAAAGAAACAAAAGAAAATTCTGTGAGAGTGCCCTTTACTTCAGGATCTGGGAATAGCCCAATGGATAATTAATGAGATCTGTTTTGATATTGTGTAAAGAAGTTAATTATGTGAAGTTCAGCGGCCATTAGCCTGGGCAGAGACTTTTCCATTTCTGTAATGGGAAAGGTTGATAAAATGTGATTGAACAAAGAAAGGATCTGGAGGAGGACTACTACAAGGCCAACTATTTCCAGCAATAGAAGAGACAATGTACATGGAGCTGGAAAAGAAAAAGCTAAGAAATGAAAGAGTGAAAGCTTGGAGGCATAGCAGGGTCTAATGACAAAGACCTGCATTTCCCTAAAGTCATTTCAATGCATCAGAAGGAGAACAACCAATTTTACTTGAATGTAAAACCTGTGTCCAATTTACATTTTATCTGGAAGCACTTGCAACCAGCACAAATTCCTGCCCAAGTCCTGTGACCTAAGAACATATGCTTTCCAAAAATAAGCTAACAATCTTGCCTTCAGAGTTGGTATTCTTTATATGGAAGAAAGTTTAGAATAGAAGTGGAATATTTGGGATTTGCTCTTACATGATTGGTGGTCTAGGAATCCTTTAGCTATGAATAGAATCTCTTTTGTTGGAACCAGTAGACTGGCAAGGAGGATAGAATATAAGATATGAAAATAGAGAATATTTGATTTGACAAGGTTGTAATACAAAAAGAGCTTCTCAGCTAGGAAATGGGATGCACATTCTGCCAAAATTCTTCATGCCTAAAAATTTGCCTGTGAAATTCCTTTCTTACTCATTATTGTGTCTTTGCTCTCAACCACAATACAGAATAAAGTTTAACTGAGTAAAACCAAACAAAACTTCCTAAATATATAGTGAAGCTACCCTGCATTTACCTATTGGAAGGGTAGATAAACTCTCTTGCAGAACACTTATCTGTGGATAACCTTTTGTGAGAGAGCTTGTATACAAATTAGAAATTTTATTGCAATGATCAGAGAAAGATATGACTTTCTCTCAGCTTGAAGACCCCTGCTGAGTTTTAGTACCCTGATAATAACTGTAGTTGTTTTTGATGCTTCATTCATCTGAACTTCAAACTACATATATTTTTGCAAATATATACTTAGACGTAGTTTGTGACTATGACTATAAGCATTTTAGAGGTGACAGAAAACCTCTGATTTTTCAGAAGTGAAAAAAAAATGTTTTGCACTGTCAAAAGTAATTTTCCTGTTCTTCTAGGGTTAATTGCTATAGTGCATTATCTGCTCAATGTCCCTTTGGAGGTTTTAAGATGTCGGGAAATGGACGAGAAATGTAAGTAAATACTTTTAAAGCTGTAGATTCACAGGAAATTCAAAATGAAATTCCAAACCCTGACTTAAAATATGCATAACTAGGATGTCCAGTTTGAGACTTTGGCAAATAAGTCTCTAGAGTGCTTAGAGACATCATGTTGTCAGAGGAAACATCAACCAGCAATTCCTCGATAAAATAAATAAGAAAATTTCTTAGGGGCACACTTTTTCAATATGACTAATTCACAGTATATCGTGGTTTACTGATAAGCAAAACTGATCATTGTGTTTATGGCTTACAGTTTTTGCATATATAGAGAAATTCTCATTTTCATGAAGATTAATCTGTGGGTTGTTTGTGAAATTCCCTTTAAATGCTAGGTTTTGAAAACACAAGACTTTCCAAAATCCTTGATTTAAGAAAGATTTTTCAGTTAAAATTTGTGAAACTAATGTTTTTAGATTATGTGCCAGCCAGGTCAAAAGCTTTGATGAAAATAATCCTCTGTAGTCTTTTGATCTTTGTTTTTCCTGAAATAGAAGCAGAGTAGCATACATATATTATAAACTAATCAAATTTTTTCAAACTTCTGAGTTTTAATCCAGTTTCAACTTGAATCATATCCAGTATTACTTGTATTCTTCGTTAAAAATATCATGTGTATGAGAACAAACTATTTTTAGAGCAATGAGTAAAAATTAGTACATATAAGCCTTCTTTTTTTATAAAGATAAGTACATAACACTCTTAATGCACCTTGGAAGTGATTAAAAAGATATGTATGGGTGAGGGACTTCAGAGCTTCTCTTTATGTAGTTTCTTCAGAGATAAAGGCTAGTGCTTTCATACTTGCTCATCACTGGGCACAATCTGCTTCTGATGGCAAAGCTCCCACTGACTTCAAAGGAAACAGTCAAGCCAATGTTGAGAGCTTTAGAAAACTGGAAATTGAAACTTTAATAATTTAGGCCACTTTTATCAAATACAGCTTTGCCTTTGTTGGGTGCGCATGCCAATAATTGGGAGATAATCAATTCTGAATTACAGTCTTTTCAGAAATATTTTTTGGATTTATTTGCTGGAAATAACAGACTATCAAAAATGTTCTCTATAACAGTACATTTTGAATGAAGGAATCTTTCATTCTAACAAAATTTTCAGGTTCAAATTCACAATTATCAGACCAATAAAAATATTCCCACTATAGGACAAGGAAAAACTCATCACCAGATAGATGTCTGTCATGAGAAAATTTGTAAATATGTGACAATCATTTTTAGGAGAAGTGGAAAAACAAACCTACACTGAAAAAAATAGGATGTGGTTGTGTTAAGCCACTGACTTCCTTGATCCCAAAATAAAATTATCCATATAATTCTTGGAGTGATAATGCCATTATGAATTAAACTACCAAATATCATATACTAACAAAATTCCTCTCCAAAAAATGAAGGGAATCAGTAAACATTTTCACCCAGCACAAGAGTCCTGAGCACAGATTTCTGTTTTGCTTATATATCTATCTAATAAGACAGCAGTGAGATCTGTGTAACATTATACTGTAGCAAACCCTTGTTCCACAGAACAATCAGTTAGGTCTAAATAGTTTGACTACATCAGATATCAAATAGTTAGGAATACAAATAAGCTTCATCTCATCACTGAAAACACAAAGGTGAAACATGCTCATAATGTCAAAGACTTCAACTCTTTTTCACTGTCTCCGTTTTCATCATGCAATAATTTTGTCCCCCATTTACTTGAGATGAAGTTTCCTACTCTTTGACTCTGGAGAAAGCTCTTGACATCAGAAGAAAAGCTTTGCAAATAACTTGCTGAACATACTTGTGAAGATCTAACACGCTCTTGATCTGCTGTACAGAAATCTAGTTTAGAAATACTCTAAATTAAACACCACTCACAGAAATAAAACTATTCTCTCTGTCATTTTTATTAGGAGACCACTGCTATAGCTTTTCCAAAGGTTTCCAGGAGCAGTCTAGCTGTACAGCTGTCTTCCAAATATGTCCAGTGTACTTGTTACATAACCAGCCAATTGCACACTATCTCTGAAAATCCCATCCAGAAAAAACTCATATAAAAAGCATTAGCATAAATGCTACTCTTGGTTCTCTTTTATCTAGGGGAGAATATGGACTTCATGAATACACAGAAGTTAAGACTGTCACCATCAAAATCCCTCAAAAGAACTCGTAATGCTGTTTGAGGTGCAGAAATTAATGTCTTCAAATGAATCTGAAAAGGCTATCTGAATTCTCGCTTGTCTTGTTGTCCAAGTGATGCATTAATTTTTCTGCTTTCTGACTGTATAAGAGGTACCTTCTTACATTAACAATATAAGGAATAGCATAGAAAAAATTAATGTGATTATGAAATCTTTAATGTCTGGTTCACAGCTAACTCATTTTAAAACCCAAATCCAGAAATATCTACTCTTGTTTGTAGTTGTCGTTCTCTGTAGTGTTATGAAAATTTTCCTTTTTCAGTATATTCTGTAAGTACAGTTTGAATTTATGTGCTCTTGTTAGATGTCAAGTTCTCTCTGCATTTGCTTTGTGGACTTAACAAAAATGCAAAAAAGTATTTAGCAGATGTTTCTATGTTTCTCTAGATACATTTCTCAGACTATTAAAATTGTTCATAATGAATGTAATCTGTATGTTAAAAAAATATTAAAGTTCACCTACAAAACCTAGTACTTCTCCCTTCATTAGTCTTTTCTATTATACCAGTTTACCACTGGGAAAAATGTACCAGAGGCACCAGTGGCATGTTCAGGTCATCAGAAATAAACTACATCTGCTACATGGAGGATAAAGGCCCCAATATTTTGCCAGTATTATAGCTGGAAAAACATGAACATACAGAACAGTAAACAATTTGCAAAGAGCCAGCACTTGGCTTTGCAGTGGTAAGTGCATAACAAATCTTAACAGACTTAGGGGCAAAAAACAGTGAAGAGAAAGAAGAGGAGGGGAGGGAAGGCAATCTCCTTCGTGATGATTTATACCTGCTACATTTTTTCCAGTACTCATATACTTTCATGTAACTAGCCTGTTCCCTTCCCTCTTCTCCTCTAATCCATGGTCTTTTATCATCCTGTTTCCTCCTCTGTTCCTTACAGCTGCTTATTCTCATAAAGACTGTCTTTAAACACCTGTGTCCCAAGGTGATCATAAACTCAGGTCTGGCCTCCCACAGCTCTCTAGCAGCTCAGTTGCCACCACCCCCACGGTCTCTCGGCACCAGCAGCCACCAGGTAAGCTCTGGGATGGTGGCCTTCAGACAGCCTGTCACAGCCTCCTGCTCACAGGCTCATATTTTCTCAGGACTGAATCCAGAGCCACAAGTCAACTCTTTGTTACATGGGCTCAGCCTTACAGACAACCTGGGGCACAGTACAAGCCCTGCCCAGTAATAAGAACATGGCACAACAAAATTTTTAAGCAGTAAGTATGGAGAATTTGCACAGAATTTGCACAGAATTTGCACAGGAAAAAGGGTTTTGTTCATTTGGATACACTGATCACTTTTTAATTATTTTTCTTTTGAATATTATAGTTGGAACAAAATACAGATGAGACTTTCAGCCTACGACTCTTCTTAGAATGCCTTTTTCCACTAAGAACTGGACATAAAATTTGTGGTATTTCTCTCCACAGCCTCTATACTACCCATTTTTGGAAGGTATCCATTCCAAATCCCATATTCATGCCTCTAAAGCAACTTCATAAGACATAGTTTTCAAACAAATTGAATTCTGGTCTCATATAAGAAACAAGTAAAAGACTAATAAAGGAAAAGAAGGAAGAATTAATCAAAAGTAATAGTGTACTGTGAAATAATTATCAGAGTTTTTTCTGCAGAGGATAGTAGACAGAAGAAAGCACAGAAATAAAAATAAATTACAACTAAAGTAAAAAACAAACAAAAAAATCTTTAAAAACAAGCTGCAGATAAAAAAATGGCAAAATTATCTGAAAGTCTTTAAAAGTGGCAATGAACACGGTATTAGTGAAAACATAGATACAGTGAAGGATTTCATATTTTAAAAGAAATGAAAAGCCATTTGTAGAGTTGGTGGATCTTAAAAAATCTCTACCATCTTCTGCTTTTGCATTAAGATTAAAAATCTCAAAGAATAATAAATAAGTCAAATTAAGCCTATCTCTTAATTTTCTCTTGGATCAAGAGGGTGATTCTGAAATTATATTCCTCATCTGCCCGACTTAACTTCTTTACCTGGAAGAAGGATACAAGGGAGCAAACCGGGGTTCCTTTTTGGTGACATTAAGCCAGCAGGCTCATACGTGGTTTCTGGTATGGTCCAACCACTGTAACCATTCAGCTCGTAGAAGCAGACTAGGGCTAATCAGAGCGTTCTTTGGCAGCACAGGACTGCAAATCGAGTCTTACCATGATGCCTGTGACTGCAAGCCCAAGCAAAGAATGACTTTGGAATATAATGCAAGGAAAGGTAAAACACAGCATAATATAGCTCTTTAGGAGAAGGACCGACTGGACCCTTGTATGTATATATATTTTTTTTTATCATTAGAATGTCTAAAATATTTTAATAGTGTTCCCAACATTATTGTGAATATGTATTTTAGTTCCCATTTGATAGTCTTGATGGGTAAAAGAAAGCTGGTAATGATCTCGTCCTGTCAATTTTATTTTTTCAATGTGATCAAAATGTGACTTCTAGTAGCAACTTGAAGTTGCCATATTTCAAATGCCTTGAGTCAGAGAAGTGCTTTTGTGTGTATATTATGTATAGGGAAAAGAGAGAGGGAGAAAGGGAGAGAGGCAAAGTCTGTCATTCAGCCAAGTTTTAACACCCAAAGTTTTCATCAGAGTCAGATAGAGATTTGCATTGATCTGATGACACACTCAAGTTGTTCCCAAGAGATGCCTATGTAAAGAGATACACCCTCTGGCATCTAGTAAACTTAAGGAATTCGGTATGTGTGTCATTCCCTTAAGGAGTTGATATATGCTTGAAGGAGGCAAACAAGGGCTCAATAAATTTCATAGTCCAGTCCAGCTTACATAAGCATATTTGTTCACAGTATAGGATGATGCCCAAGCCAGAAAAAAAAGAAGAATATGGTACTACTTGTTCCTCAACTGCCAGTTTACTGACTCAAAGGTCAGGGGTGGATTTTTCTCAGAAATGCATTCACTGTTAGTACTAATCACTCTGTTAATAAAAGAAACGTCCTTTCAAAATTAGGCGTGTTTGTAACTATGTTCATAGTATTAGACTCTCCATCCGATGGTGAAATATCTTTGCTATGTCTTTGAATTATATCTCTACATGGGTATGATGACTTGTGATCTGAACAGGAATAAATGAGGGCTTAAACTCTGTAAATATTACACAGGTGATTAAGGAGGCCCTTTCTTTCTGGGACTGAATCATTATCATGTTACTCCCATCATGTGCCAAAGCAGCACCATTGAAATTTACTGGAATGAAACACGAGAAGAGCACTAGTTGATCTCTATGTAAATATTGCTTATAATGTTAGTGAAGTTGTAGTCAGTATTGATGAAATTTAAATAAATGAAATTTAACGAGAGAAAGTAGCATGTCCTTTCAAGGCCCCTGAAAACTGACTGCTTGTGTCAGCAGCAGTTATTAAAAGTTTATTTTATTTTTTGAAACCATGACATTTTTCCAATAGTTCTTGAAGGCAATGGCTGTCTAGGTAAATAATGTAGAGCAACATTCCAGCAGATTTAAATGGGACTACTCATTTTCCTAGTGAACTCTTTTTCTAATCCCTTAACACTAATAAAGGCACACCTTTAACATTCATGGAAGTATGACTAAGGACATGATTCTGCAGTTTTGTTTGAAGGTTATTTGTTTCAAGCAATTTTATACAACACAAAAAAGCAGATTCTAGAAATCTGGACTCCCTAGAACCATTTTCTTGACAACAGTGAGGTGATCCCTACCCCTTCCCTGCCTCGAACACACTAATTTTTTTTAAGAGAGAGGAAGCTTTTGAATAGCAACAGAAGGACAGGGGCACCCTTAGGCTATTTCAGTTAAAATAGCGAATTTGTAAGGAATTCTCATTCTGTTTCAAGAAAGAAACTTATTGATAATCCTTGACTACCAGATATGTTGGCCTTAAGACAGAGAATAAAAGATATGGAAAAAATATTCAGAGCAAGAAAGGCATCTGGCTTGGATAAAAAGTGAAAATTCCGTGATGAAATAGGTTTTAGGGAGGAATTTGAAAGATGTGAACTTGGCAGCCAAAAAGTTTTTTGGGGAGAAAAGTAGACCATCTGGGATGCAAAAGATAAGTGCAGAAAAGACAAGCGCAAGAAAAAGAAGGGAAAAGGAAGGGAGCAGTAAAGGAGGCATAAGGAGTCCAATGAGGAAGAAAAGAAAAGGATCACCCTGAGATTCTGAAAGATCTCATTGTAAGATCTCATTATAATTTTGAAAGATTTAACATGAACTTTAATAGATGGAGTGTTCTTCTCCAGCACCTCTATCACTATGTCTGCTATCAGACTATTTTTGAATCGCCCTATCCCTTTGCTCTCCTTCTTTCCATTCAAGTCATGGTACAGTTCTCTTGATGTTAGTGCTGTTTTCCACATATTCCCCCGCTAAAATTTGAGATTTAGATAAGTCCTTATTATGGAAAGTATAAAATAAAGCAATAAAAAGAGGTCTCTGGTAATTTGAAAATAATAGTTCCCTGTGAAGTTAGTAGGACGTCTGAAGGACTGAATTATAACTTTTGTTATGCTGAGAGAAAAACAGTGACTTGAATATAGTGCTCTGCAAACAAAAGTAGAAAATCTGGAAGCACAGCATAAACTAAGTCAGTCAGTTTAATGTTGCATGAAAAATAGGGCAGGATAGTGACCCAATAAAAGGAACTGTGTATTAGATGATTTGACTTTTGAAAATCCAGCTTGTGGAACAATCCTCAAAGAGCAGCAACAAGGATGATACCTACA